>APFE030852633.1:0-12007 GCA_000404065.3 Pinus taeda
GAGCTTGAACTATGCTAACCTAATGAAAATTCAAAGTAAATCTAATTTAGACTCTTTAAACTAACACTATGCTATTGTAACCTAATAAGAAACAATACACCTAATCTACACTAACCCGGGGTGTATTCCTTGCTTTTATGCGATCTAAAAAGATTTTGAATAATAACTGGTAATAAAGATCATTCAGCTATCATAAGAACAGAAATCATTAAAGATAAACTATTTTGCATAAGAAGTTAGGCAAAATAGTTATGAGCAGAATATCGCATAATAAGTTACTTATATGTCAGATACAAAAAAAATACGGCTCCACCGTACAAAAGTGCCAAATGGTAACCCATACATTCATACAATGACATATAAACAACTGAAACTATAAATCACTTAAGGAACATAAGCAGAAATAGTCAAGAGATAAAAGTACCATTTATGACTGGTTCCACTCACAAGCTTCAAGCAACAATGATTTATCTCTCCTTGTTCTAACATCCACTAAGAGTACAAAAGTGCAACATCAGTAGCAGATATAAAAAATGCAAGTAAAGATAAATTCTGATCCATCTATTCATCAAAACCTCCTCTGAGGGTGCAGAAGTGCATGTTCTAAGGATAAGTTTTTGACAAATCTCCGGACCCTCCTCTAAATGCATGAGAAGGGTTTAAATACTGCTAACTAATTAACTTGATTACATAAATTTGGGATCCGGTTTACAAATGACCGTCCCTCTGATAAAGAAAATTATTTCTAAAATTAAATCTAACTTTGAACTATTTCTGTCTTTGCTCCTTTAGCGCTGTGAGTGTGCAGCATTCGACCGAGAGGGGTCAGTTGGTTGCCTTTCCCTTTGTGCGTGTTTACAAAAATAGAAGTAACAAGGGTCGGCACCACTTCTTCTATAAACTATCAGATATTTTAAGAGAATCTCCCGCCGACTGAATGTATACTTGGTAATAACTCGAATTTTTCTCGAACTGGACCTGCTTTTGCTATTTTGGTTTTCTGTCTTTGTTAATGACTTGATGAGTTAGAAGACTTTACTTCCCGAGCAATTCTCTGGATTGGAAACTGCCTTTGCTCTTCATTCCGAGCTTTCCTGTCGTGCAAGCTTCAGGTATCTTTGTAGTCATGCTGCTTTTGTGTGCCTTTAACTCTGAGCTTCAGATGGCCTATCGTATGTGGTTCCTGCTTCTGAAGAAGCCTCTTCTGTGGCCTCTAAACATCGACGCTTTCCTCTTTTCCTTAGATGTTTCCTGCACAAGAAATATTACTCCATTTTATCTCCTGTTTTATAGTTGCGTGAAGGAAAAGAATAAATGAAAAATAAAGTTTGATATGAAAGCTTCAGATGTTGCGTGTGTATAATCATGACATCCAAAGTGAACTGACTCTTCGAAAAACGAAAAGTGGTCATTCGTATGATCATTAATTTCTTTTTACATGCGCGCGCCTAACTCTGATTAAAGGACAACTTTCCTTTGAATGTTGTGCTGAGCAAGATCTCGTGCTTCGTCACAGATCGTAGATCGTGGATCGCATATTAGTATTACAGCATTGTGATACCGTGATATCGGATCATTGCAGATCGCAGATTGTGGATTAGAGATCACAAATCGCAAATCGCTCATCACGGATATTAGTCATTGCGTCTTACTCTATGCGGCTGCTGCGATGTGCGACATCGTACATCGGCCGTTGGGGATTTCTTAAGTCTCTCTTGTTAAGAGCACTTATGATAAATGCGATGCGATGAGTTTAGCATCGCTTTTTCATGGTTTGATAAGATTATAACAAGAAGTGTTTCCTTTGCTTTGCTGCGATAAGATTCTAAGGAAAAACAAAAATATTCAAGGGGAATTTTGTTGAATTTTTACTAAGGGTCCCCCATTTGCTCGGGGTTGTTGCTAACACCAAACAAAAGAGGGGGTTGTTGGTGACCATAATAGCCTCCTCTCGAATACCACCAGCCAAGTAACTTGAAGGCCCTCTATTTATTAGATAAACAATAATATCTACAACATCTGCATAATATTGTAAAGGCAATCCTGCATGCAATCTCATGCACCTTGCACGCTCCATGATTGTCTTGTTCGTCCTTTCTGATACACCATTTTCTTGTGGTGTTCCTGGAACTGTCTTCTCTCTGTGAATTCCATTCTCAGAACAATACCTTTCAAACTCTTTGATACAATATTCACCTCCGTTGTCTGATCTAAGACACTTCAACCTTTTTCCTGTCTCATTTTCAACCAAAGCTTTCCATTTCTTGAAAGTATCAAATACATCAGATTTATTTCAAATACAATAAATCTAGTTTTTTCTGGTTGCATCATTAATAAAAGTAACATAATAATGACAGCCACCAAGAGATTATATCTGAGCAGGTCCCCATACATCTGTATGTGCAAGCTCTAATTTTTTGCTCTTCTTTTCTTTCTCAACTATAAGGAATCTAACTCTCTTCTGTTTTCCATAAACACAATTCTCACAGAATTTTAAATCAACATGCTTCAAACCTAGCAACAAATTTCTTGAGTGAATAATTTGCATCCCCTTTCTCACTTTCATTGTGCTTCGAGCCTATGATTGCCACATGTTGTATCTTCTCTGTAGAGGTTAAAGCATTAACATAATTAGAAATACCATTGCATAAATACAATGTACCAACCTTTCCTCCTTTCGCTATTACCAGGGATCCTTTTGTGACCTTATAGGTTTTATTTGTGAAAGTAGTTACAGAACCTTCACCTCCCAACTGCCCTGTTGAAAATAGATTTTTCTTCAGATCTAGAACATGCCTTACCTCCTTCAATAGCCATTGATTTCCATTATGCTATTTATGAAAATTGTACCCATTCCAACGAATTTACAAGGTTTATCATCACCCAATCGAACCTATCCAAAATCTCCTTGAACATAATCATGAAAATGTTTCTTATCAGGTGTGGCATGGAATGAGGCCCTTGAATCTACCACCCAAGCATCAATAATATTTTCTAATGAAAGAAATCAAAGCATCTTTGCAAACACATCCACTATTACATCGCTTCGTATTAGTTTCTTACTGCGTGTACTCCTTCTTTTTCCCTTCCGAGACTTTGCAGTCTTCTTTAGGTGGTCCTTTTCTTCCTTGCTTTCTAGCACACCTATCCCCATCTAGGGACTTGGATCTACCTTTTCTTGACTTTTACTGCGATATCCAAGGGCTCTTTCCCCTCTTTCCATTTTTTCTTCCCTTAGTTCTCTGCAGTCAAAGCATTACCTAATGTCTCATCGGAGCTTTTCCATCGCATTTCCTCGCTAAGGATTGCACCGACAACATCATCAAACTTTAAAGTACTAGATCCAGAGACAGAGTTACTAATGGCCATAGCTAAACCATTCCAACTTTCTGGCAATGAGCATAGAAATAATAGAGCCCTAACTTTATCATCAAAATTTACCCCTATAGAACTTAACTGACTTGTAACTGTATTAAAATCATTTAAATGGTCTGCAATAGATCCACCTTCTGACATATTCATATTAAATAAATGCTTCATAAGAAATACCTTATTTGAGGTCGAGGGTTTTTCATATAGTTTGGCCAATGCTGACATTAAACCCTCTGTTGTTGTTTCCTTTAAAATATTAAACGCTACCGACACCGCTAGGCATAGCCATATTGTTCCAAGTGCCTTTCTGTTGAGAATATCCCATTCTGTGTCTGTCATACTCGTCGGCTTCTTTGTCTTTCCGCTCAATGGTAGGTACAAATCTCTCTGATATAGATAATCTTCCATCTGCACCTTCCACAGCTGGTAGTTTTGGTCAATGGAAATTTTCAACCCTAAACCTACCATCTTCCACCATTTCTCCCACTCAAACTAGGAACCTTTCTCTCCTGCGAGTTTATCAGCTAAATAGACCTTCGACTCTGATACCAATTGTTAGGAAATTATATATTATAGAGCAATGGAACACATAAAATATTGCAGAAATATAAACATAGAAAACACATAAAACCAGAGAGACACAGATATACGTGGTTCACCCACTTTGGGCTACGTCCACGGAGAAACAACCAGTCCTTCATTTTGTATTATCCAACAAACTAAAGAGATACAATCTATAGTAGGTCTGCTGTAACACCCTCTTTGCTCTCAATCTCGTCTCTCTTCCTCACTCAGAACACAAATCTACATAGACATAATACAATTCCCTCATATATAGTGAGGGGTTGCCTTCTAGGGCAAAAAACCCTATATTAAACATAAATTCTACCGTTAGATCATCTGCCTAATGAATGGCCCAGATTGACTAGAAATTATTAGACTTTTACAATATAATTTTACATCTATTTTTAGCTTCAGGGGCGCAGCCCCTGAACCCCTGCTAGGGGACTACTAGCCCCCGAAACCACCCAGGCCATGGGGATTTAGCCCCCCGGACCCCCGCTGAGGGGACAAGTCCCCCCCGCACCCCCCTGCGTGGAGGGGTGTACAATCTTCCTGGGGTATACGTCCAGCTGAAACCTTTGAATATAGAAGATAATCAGGCTCCACACCCAACAATAGGAAATTTTCCCATCCCACACCTTTTGTTGACTGTTCCCAATTCCACAAATACCCTCTAGCAACTATGGCATGACATGACATGAAAAATACATGATAGGTAATTTTTTCCATCCCTCATTCCCGTTAACTCCATGCCTTTACAAAATTCACATATTTTCCTTTATGAATTTTATCGAGGTTCGTTCAACCCAAATATATGCCTGTTTTTCATGAACCTAGGTTTGAAGTCTCAAGGACTTCAATGGTCATGCATAGCCATCGTCAAAATTTGGGATTTAATATTTCAGTGTTGGGTCACCAAAAAAGAAAACCAATGGGCTTCCATACACAACATGAATCCACACAATCTCTTAACATGACATATGCAACACTTTAACAATGAAGTTCATTAGTTCTAAGACACAGGGTCTTTTTCCATTATAGCACACAACCATGGATTTACACACACTAGAACAATTTAACAAGATTTATTAAACAAACATACGAAATATTGCCCACATGCCTTCAACTACCTTTGCATAACAATTGTTCAAGATATTGATACATATCATATAATGGAAATCACAACCTTAACAATCAACTAGTCATGTCAAAGGATCAGACATAAGCATATAAATAACTTTGCAAATGAGGAGCATATCAACATCATAAGGATCCATAAGTCCCTGACAACCATGAGAAGTATTCACATAATAATCACATTGCAACACACAAGAATACATATGCCTCATTGATAGTGTTGATACACCCATTATCATGTAATAACATTAATCATCATTCATATTTCACCAACATGCACAAATATACAAGTAAATAACTTATCTTGGAAGTTGAATGCCTGGAAACTAAGAGAAAGACTTCAACTCTCCTCCCAACTATAGGCCAAATACAATGATGTCCTTTCTTGTAGTTAACCACCCTCAAGTTAGTTTCACAACCTTAGGAGTGAAGTTCTCAAAGGAAATTCACACCAATCAAGTTACAAACACATGGAAACCTAGAGAACACTGTGCCTCCACCTGATACCCAAGTGTCTAGAGAGCACAATATATCCACCCAAAAAAATACTTAAGGGAATCCAAAGCACATAATGCTCCACCCAACAGTCATTACAGGAATCTATATCCCATAGATTCTCCACCTGATTTACACTATAGGAATCCAGAGCCCATAATTCATTCACCCTATTGTTAAGAGTATAACAAACTCCTCATTTTTATTATTTTGTTTGTTTAAAAAAAGAAAGAAAAATGAGGACCCTCAGTAAAAATATTTATTATTTTCTTTTATTAAAAGAAATACCTTTAAAAATAATAAAAAACAGGAAAACAAAGAAAAATTAGGCATCCGTGGTTCATTTCTTTTGAGCTTAGTCTCGGAGTATCCATAATAGAAACCATATTTTTGTCAACGTTTCAAATCTCAACAAGGATCCATCATCAGGACCAATCTGAATGATGATAGAAGAAGAGATTTGTGGTAGGATAAATAGTTAAAGAAATATTTTGATTGAAGGTCGGCTAGTAACTTTATTTAATTTTTATTTAATTCATTATTTTTATTATCAATAGCTCATTAATTAAATAAATTTTGTAAAAATTCTTAATTTATTACTTTATTTTAATTTTTATAATAGATTAGATTTTATGATGTGTAATGGGTGAATTAGCAGATTAATTTCTACTCAAAAGACTAATTAATATTCTAAATAGTAAAAAAATGAAACGTTGAAAAAAATATGGTTTCTACTGTGGATACTCTGTGACTATGCTCAAAAGAAAAATTAATTCAAAAAAATAATAAAATTTTAGGAAGTGGGAGTTTATTTTTATGAAAATAAAAGAAGTCTCGACTGTCTGATCTCTCGACTACTTGACCATGATGACACATTGTAGGTCAGAAGTTAGAACTATTTTTATTATTGTTTTATATTCTGTCTCTTGACTACCTGACCTACCGACTTCATCAAAATCCCAATCCTAGTTCAAGTCGGTGTAAGGAAAAATAATTAAAAAAACAAAGAATTATGGTATAATACCTACCACCCGAACTCCAATTGTCCCAACTATGAATAAAGTTTTATTATTTTATATTATTTCTCGATTTAAGCGCATTTTTATTTTTATTTTTTTGAAATATTTTTACGAATAAAAATAAAAGTCTTAGGTCATGATTTCTTTGTTAATTTCATTTTTGAATTCTTTTTCATCCCCGGATCCCACCTCCTTGACCTTGCCTCATATTCCAAGTAATAGTTACTAGTCATGTTGCATTTATGTGAAAATTTATTAAGCTCTCACATAATTTAAGCCACATGCTTTACGAAGACTTACCCCTCATTTCCCCTTCTCTTCCTTCAAAATTTTATAAGTTTCGTTTTACCCCTTGCCTTAATCTTTCACTAAAGCTACAATCTGAAACTATAAAATTCAATGAGGGATAGTGAAATTTTGACTCATAACATTTCAATATTGGTTAGCCTTTGTGGTTTAAAAGATTATGATCAATTAATTAATTTTTTTATGATAAAAATCTCAAATTTTCTTGTAAATTTCGCATGCAGGTCACAAAATGGGTAAAAAGAGTAAATCTACCTATTTAGACAAGTTGTTCAAGAAATTAAGGAGATGTTTAAGCATGTAGAAATTTTGTGACTTGTTGATTATAACTTAAACTCGACACTTATATTTGATACAAATTTCAAAATGAAAGATGCAAGTAAGGCTAAATAGGAAGAAATTTTCAATTTATTTGAAGAAAAGTAATGGTTACAGTCAAATATTTAAAAAGGGGAAAGTAATACTCAATTTAAAAATATTAGAAGAACAAAGTTGCATAAAATTGCTGCTAGGGCCAATATTTTCCATTATTATGATACAATTTCCTAGATTCTAGCACATGTGCATATTCCCACTTGTTCGGTTATATATTACAACAAAAATATAATACCTTCCTGGAAACCTAAGGTCCTCACTACAATTTATAAACTAAGTCCTTTGAAAATCTTCCTTACTAATGAATTCTAGATAATTTCAATAATACTATTCTTAAGGAGAAAAATAAAGATTATAACAAAGTTATTAAGAATTGATTGAGGGAGTTAGATGGGAAAAAACTGAAAATGGGTAAAGATTATCCTATTTCCATCTTCAAGAGACTATTTAGTTTTACTATCAAGGTTATATGGGGAGAAAAACACTGAACACTACAAAATTCAATGGATTCCTTTGATTCATAATATTGATCATGAATAAAAAAGATTTTACTTTGCTGATATTCAATCCTGGAATTTGTTAGATGCTCTCAGGTTAACACTTCATCTCCTTCAGGTTACGAGTAAATATCTTGTATATCAGATTATCTCATGGATACAATAATTGCCTTGTTTCCTTTCCCACTCATGAAATTGAACTATTCTTCTGGTGACCAACAAGCCATTCATAGTTACTCCTTAGATATTTGGGAAAGTAATTTCAAATTTCATTTTTATGATATCTGAAATTATGTCATGATCCCTTTGCATGAGGTTCCTTTTGGGAAAATTCTTCCAAGAGTCAACCAAGATCTTAAGGAAGCATTATATCAAATTGATGACTGATTTATTGATGAAATTTTCACTTACATCAAGGTATATGGTAGAGAAGTAGGTCCTCATGCTTTGCCAAGATACATTCCTGATAAAATTGTTGTAAGGGAAATAAAAAATTAAACTGCACTACACGACCAAGCTAGGAAAGTAAGTAGACTCCAGAAGAAAATTTGGCCTAGTTTTCCAATCAAAGTTGGAAAAATGATTTTGAAAGACAGAGGACATGCTAGTAAAGAAGTAGAAGAGCTCTAGGATGTTTGGTTATACACATTTTCTCATTATGATTATGAGCATAGGGGTATAATTAATGAACATTATGAAGTTGTTAGTTATATTAAAACTTTTATACATCAATAACCTCCCTTTGATTATCTCTTTGTAAATATTGATGACTTTGATTAGGCAATTAATAGAGGAAAATCAATGGATAATGAGGAAAAGGCTAGAATTCAAGTGTATAGAGAAAATACTATGAAGCCTTCCTAAAACATAAAAGTCTTAGCTCTTCCATCTCTATTGAGGATCTCAAATCTCTTGAATATTTAAAATTTCAATTTACTCAAATCCCTTTAAAGTCAGCCACTACCTATGAAAAAAACTCAAGAAACTCAGGTTGAAAGATTTTTAATGTTTCTATTATAGTTCATGAATCAACTAGTTTGGATGTTGGTAAAAATGAAAGCGCATGAGATAAAGTGCAAGGCAACCTGAAGATCATGAAAGATAAAGATCATAAATAGGACATAACATAGCAAGCAAAACCGATAGTAAAATAAGGCACCCCCTACTAGAGATATAATTATTCTTGATTCTCCTAAAGAGATCGATCAACAAGATTCTCAAATTGATAAAAATCTAGGAAAAAATAACAAAATGGATATTGATGAAGAAAAATATAAACAAGATACTACTCAATTAACAGTGCTCGATAACCCTAACAAGGGAAAAGAGTCAACAAAGTAGTTAACAAAAGCTTTTGAGCTTTCAATTCCTGATATGTATCCCAAACCTTCTATGACTCCTATTTCTACAAATATCCCTTTAAATTCTTCTCTTTTCAAGCCTATTTATGAGGTTGAACTAGTATCTAAAACTGTTCCCTCTTTGAATTTATTATTTCAACTTACAAACAATATCAGTTGTAAGGAAAACAAAAAAGAGGAGATTAGATAATTTTGAAACAATCTTCAAATTTAGTTGGTAGGCATTATGTGATGTGAAAAATAGGGATGAAGAATCATCATAGGCGCTTGGAGCTTTTATAAATTACCAACAACATTAAGTTAGTGAACTCTCAACAAAATATAAAAAAAAAACTTTCAAGAGTTAAAGAATTAGAAGCATAATTAGAGAAAAGTAAAGCCTTCAGTGAATAGCAATGATAGGATCATTCTGCAACAATTTTAGGATGTTTTACCATTGAAAGAACTAACTGGAAAAATGAATTACCGAGAAAATTAAACGATTTGGATATTAAGCATGTCAAATAGATATAAGAACTGAGGAAAGCCCATGATGATCAAATCTGAATTATAAAAGAAGAATTTGATAGTAATATTGAGGTAATGACCACATGATTAAGTCAAGAAGCTAAAACTCTTCAACTTCAATTAAAACACAATCATGATATTGATCAGAGCATGAGTATGTTCAGATAACAAGCCTTGTAGTTTAATCAAGTACTATTGAAAAATCATTTCAAATTTTATAAACAACTAGATAAAATCTATATATTTTATTAAGAAATTGTGAATCTAAATGATAGAGTTGAATCTCTTGTTGAGGAAGACAAAAACATTAAGTAGAGATTTACATTAGTTCTACATTGGGAAAAAAAGCTAGAGCCTAAAAATATTCCTAAGTTTCTAAAGAAGATAAAAGATTAATGTTTGCTTCTTTAAAGTCAAAGAGAGTTTGATTCAAAAAAAAATTAGGAATTGACTAAAAGAGCCATTGAGCATTTTGACTTAGTCTGGAATGATAGATCTGATTTTATTGAGGAATTTTATTTACCAAGCTCAAAACCCTTAAGAGAAGCTATATAGAGAGTTCTAAATCAACAAGAAATTGAAGATAGAAGCACAAAAGATGATAAAACAATGAAATGAATCAAGTATGGACTCTAGAGGAATTTCAAAAGTTCCTCCAATTTCCTTTTGAGCAGATTCAATTAATTTCTACATTTGATACTAAATACAAAAAGAGGAAAAATGTATTCAAAATATAGTAGCCAAATGTCATGTTAATATTGATCATTTTCAACTAGCTCATTTCTCTGCAATCATGCAACTGTTCATGGATTTGGTGACCTTCATCCAAGCAACTAATCCGAATTTGTTTATCACTGAGGATAATGATTATGAAGACAAAGAGGAAGATTAAAACAACCTACCACTTTCCAAGAGAAATATATTTTTGATAAGGATTAGATCTTATTTTTAGCATGAATATTTTCTGAAGAAAATATTTGAGATTTTCTATCTTTAGCTAAAAGGAACAAATCTTATCTTATTTTCATTTTAATATTTATATGACCCATTATGTTAGTGTATGGGTTGAAAATTGTTCAAACTCAAGACTTGGATTTTATAAATTGAGTTTGACTTTAAGCTTTTTGAAGACCAAATTTCATAATTGAATGTGTTCTTGAGTTCTGTGTTTGACATCATGCAATCATTTTAATTATTTAATTGATGTCTTCGGTACTCGTCCTCTAACTTATCGACATATTTATTTTTGTTGAATGGTAGGATATTTTAGTTAACATTTCTTATGATATGCTACAATATATTTTTTCTATCAAAATTATTCAAGTACAATAGATCTATTATTTGTTCATGTTTTATGTTTGATGGCAAATATTAATATTCCTACAATATAATTCTACTCTTCTCTCACTATTAAGATACATTTATTTTCAGGGTTTATTTATTTTAGTTATATTTTGGCATGCAAAATTAATTATATATATATATATATAAATATTAAAAATATATATACAAGACTCTTGAAGGAGAGTCTTCCCAAAATTATTCTATGTTTTTAGCTGGACCCAAATTTGAACTAGATTCAAACACATGTAATGTTTTCTTTCAAATATTATATTTTAATGAATATCTCATCTTCCCATCCTCACTGTTGTTTGATCCCTTAGGTCCAATCCCACTTACACACAACAATTTTTATATGTTTTGTAGTTAATTGTAAATATTATTTTATGTCATATTTTTTCTAATTTAGTTTAGTATTAACATTTGTTCAATTTAGTTTTAAATTAGAATGAGAAATTGAGCCTTTGTTCTAGAGAGTATACAACCATTTTAAATGAAAATGGGTCTAATTGGGACCCTGATTAGGAGAATACTCAAATCTTTGTAGTCGAGGCTCCCCCCCAATCAAACGCCTACAATCTAGTGGGAATCTAGAGAACACCATGCTTCCACCTAATAGATTTCATAGGAATCTAAAGTCCACCTTCAGGGTCTCCACTTATGAAAACACCAAGAGAATTCCCATAGTACCCAATGTATCTTTCTACTAGATAAGATTCCAAAGTCCACTATTGGTCTTACCTTCTCAACACCACAACTTTTCCTTTCTCAATTTTCACTAGAATGAAATGTTTAAAGCTCTTTTATTCTATAGTGTGAAAGCACCTTCCTTCCAATGAAGCAAAGCTTTAAGTTATGGCCTACTTTAAAAAAAACCTCCATATACAAAGCAGCTCCCTAGCATAGAGCCATTCTATGAGCCACAAATGCTATGAAGTCAAGAAGATCCAAAGCCCTAAAATGGCGCCATGTAAGCTGATAAAGGACAATAATTGATGTGTATATATACACTCAAATGTGATAAATTAATTAA
>APFE030852634.1:0-45635 GCA_000404065.3 Pinus taeda
CTTTTAAAATAAATATAAAATATTTATTAAATAAAAAACAGTCTCAATCATAATAACAATAACAATAACAATAAAAATAACTATACATAGTTAATTAGTCTTAATTAAAAATATTATAAAAATCAATAATTTCATTTCCACTTTGCTTTCTCATTTTAGTGATTACGCATTTGGCCTAGAGGCTCTTTTTATAATCCAACATGAGAGGAATCTGTAATTCCTTTAGTGCTCAAAATAGAATTAACAAGAGACATTTGAAAAAGATACTAGTAACAATAAATTAT
Source organism: Pinus taeda (assembly GCA_000404065.3). Classification (NCBI taxonomy): domain Eukaryota; kingdom Viridiplantae; phylum Streptophyta; class Pinopsida; order Pinales; family Pinaceae; genus Pinus; species Pinus taeda. Next base: position 285 of record APFE030852634.1, read on the forward strand.
TTTGGTTTCCCCATAAATAAAACATTTCAATGTCGATTAAAATTTATATGAACTTTATACATAAAAATCTTAGAAATATAGACATAAGTATATAATTCCTTCTTCACACGCGAGCGCACACACACACATTAAAATTTATATGAACTTTATATATAAAAATCTTAGAAATATAGACATAAGTATGTAATTCCTTCTTTACACAGACACACACAACAACATTTACTAATGTGGTTGTGCTAGTTGATGCCTGACATGTGTGAGGATTTATTGACCATGGTTGACAATGGTTGAAGAGTGTTGATGAGTTTGATCATGGTTGACAAGGATGACCAAGGTTGAATGTGGTTGACCAAGGCTGATAGAATTTGACCATGGTCAACCATTAATGTAACAACGTATTAATGTTACATCAATTTAATGTAGAAATATTGTTTATACTGAGAGGGAGGTGAATCAAGATAAAGCTGCTTGTTAATATTTTTCAAATTTTTGAAAATCAATTCAATATAAATAGTACTATGCATGAAAACAATAACACAAGAATCATAAATCATATCACATCAACAACACAGAAGACACATAAATTTTTAAGGTGGAAATCCATAAAGGGAGAAAAACACCATTCTTCTTCTTCCCTTCTCAAATTATTTTTTACATAAGTTTGCTGACACCCACTAGAAGGAAATACCAAATCCCTTCTTTGTTTCATTAGCATCCACTACTAGGAAGAACCCACTCCCATCTCTGTTTCGCTGGCACCCACCAACAGGAAGCACCCACTCCCTTCCTTGTTTCATTGACAACACCCACTAGGAAGCACCCACTCCCTTCAATTAGATTGCTAGCACCAACTAGCTAGAGGGACCGAGCCCCCTTAATCAACATGAACTACCCTTTCATCCATTTTCATACGAGATCAACTCCTTTTTATAATAATCTCAATAACTAATACATACTTCCTCAAATCTGTAACAAAATTGAGATAATATGGTTACTATATTACCAAAGGTTAGCAAGAACATACATCTACAATCAATAACAAATATGATATAAATCCTCTTCTTAGAAAATACCCATCATTAACCCTACTGAGCATAATGTTGGCATTGATTTCAAATGGGTAAAAATGGTAGATGCGTGGTGTGCCAAGTTTAGGGGGAGTCTTTTGGTAGATGCAATCTTTAATAGAGAACCATCATAGTGATAGGTCAATTGAAGAAGCCATAAATCTTATAGCTATTGTGGTTAGGTGGATAAGTCTTGAGAACATTTTTGTTAAATGAAATTAGCTTATATCTTCACGGAAGTAGCACAATTAGATAGTGCTTGGAAAGAGATTTCAAATAGTATGCTGAAGTCCAAAAAAAGTGTCCAAGATCAAAAGATATGGCTAGTCAAAGTTAGCTAAATAGAAGCCCAAGTTGTAGAGGTAAACTGGTGCTAAGAATTTAGTTGGTGCTAAGTTTGGTAAGGTTGTTCAAAGTTGGTAGAGGAGATGTCAGAGCAACAATTAAATTGTGGGCAAGTTTTTGGGTGGATTGCATGCCACACATCACCTCTAACACATCAAAGAAAGAGTGGGGGCCCATGCCCACCCAAGGGTTAAACAACATGTAGGGGTTCACGATAGGATGTATTTCCCAAACCATCAATCATGTGATCGACAACCCTTTTTAAAGGAGTACCCCCTCCCCCATTTACAATGAAACCAAAAAAGGGGGGTTCATTAAAACCATCGATGGAATTAAATCCCACAGTTTCCAAATGAGGCTCATGTCCAAATTCCCAAGGTACTTAAATTCAGGGGAGATGGATCCTTTATTATCAAATTCCATAGTATTTCACATCTCGATGGTTTATTCTCATAGGTTTTTAGAGGAGCTCATGTTCAAAGTACCTAGGTGACTGGACAAGTGGCACACATGTGGTAGTGTCGGTCCAAAGATTAGGAGGGATTGTGTAGTGACATGGCATACAGTGGAAGCCAACATGTATTTCTTGGAGGTCCCACACGGACACATCACCTTTTAAGTTCTTCCCCAAGAGTTTCAAAGGTAGCTCATGTGAAATGTTCTGGGGAGACAACTCTTGGGAAATGACAATATCTCTGTCTATTGTTGAAGGAAATTCCTATCCCATCCCTTAAAAAATTATGACCTGGTGGCTAATTTTTACAAGTAAATTAATAAAAAACACAAGCCTGGGACCCCTTGTCTCTATATCTCTAATTCTTTAGATGATATCAACATGATGTTAGCAACTTAAAATCTGGGGTGATGCGACACTCCTGGATAGTGACATGTGGCACGTATATTTTGCACTTTTGGGTGGCCAAGTGGGCCAAAAATGAGTGACACATGGAAATAGTAGATAGGCGGGTGCACAAGTGGCAGATAGTTGATGAAGGTGTGATGTGGGTGATACATTGCCCCACCTCGATGTTTTTTAATGGAGGCACCCCATAGGTTTTTTGAATGTTCTCCACAAGAAATTGTCAGGGAGACAAATTCTTAGGACAAGCTAGTATGCTACCTAAACATGAGACATGAGGACTAACAGTGATGTGGAAAGGCCAAACATTCTCGGGAGCTATTCCATTGATGCGTGACTACATAGAAGGTCCCATCGGGTCACATCACCCCTGAGCGTTTTCATTGCAATACATATATAAAAGCTGAGGGAGACTAGGCACTGAGAGATGGTGGCCAAAATGAGGCATGGCCCAATAATGATAAGTGGAAATACACGTATTCCTGGGAGGCTATGGATTGGAATGAGTTTGTAGAATATGACCCAATAAGACACATAACCCTGACTTTATTACCCTAGAGTGTAGAAATTGAAATAAATTTGCTACTATTGATGAATTCGAACTAAAACCAAGATATACAAATTTCTTCTACAATCTGCAGAATAGAAAATGACAAGATAGAAATACATGCAACCATCAAAATAAAAGGAACACAATGATTTACAAGGGAACCCAACCAGGAAAAACACCTTCCCTTCTTTCATTAATCAGATGAGAATGAGAAACTATTACAATGTCAACATCAAACTTTGAAGCACACCCTACACTATAAAAATGTTCTCCTACTGAATGACTATCTCTGGCCAACACCTATCCTATTCAAGCTCCCCAACCTCCTCCTATTTCTGTGCACAATCCTGGAGAAATTGAGATCCTAAAGAATAGGGGAATTCCTTATTTCCTTGGGCAAATCCAAGGGAATTGATAACCTGCTTAATTTCCAAGCCTGTACACTCAACTAGTATACAATTGATGATTACAATGTGTCTTTTCCTCCACTCCAACTAGGCAATTCGAATTCCATGCATGCCTGGGATATTTTTCATTGATTAACCAGTTAACTAAGAGACTAATGAGTTAACAACAGTCATAACTACTTAACTTACCTTCAACTGACTTAAATAATGACTATAGCTCAACTAACCGAGTCAAGTGAAAATAACTGAATTAGATTGCTAATTTTAGTAATCACTACATGCACAACTCTACTGCAAGCCTACAAACTTGAATTTTCTGATCTAACTAGGTGACAAGGCCATGTCACTCAAGCTAACTACAATCCAAGTCATCCTGCTAATGTGGAAAATTGAATTTCTCCATTTGACTAAGGCACAAGTCAAATGGAGGCTTTTCTTGCTACATTTCTAACACTCCCTCTTAGTAAGAAAATGGTTCTGCACCACCCCTATATTGCACTTGTGGAACTCGAATTTTCCAATTGATAATGCCTTTGTCAAAATATTTGCATCTTGCTCCTTAGTGGGAATGTATTGCAACATCATGATTCTCCTCTGCACACAATATCTCAAGTGATGGTACCTAATATCAATGTGTTTGGACTTGTCATGAAATACTATATTCTTAGAGACTTTGATACAACCCTTATTGTCATAATAAATCACTCTCAGATCCATCCCCTGACTGAAATACCAATAAGAATTTTCCTCATCCATTTGGCCTTGCATGCTGCTTAAGTTTCATCTATATACTCGGCCTCTGCTGAGCTAAGTGCCACATACCTCTATTTCTGGCTACACCAAGAAATCACTCAGACCCAACACTAGAGATAACTCCTAAAGTACTCTTCCTACTTGATGGAATCCCTTCCAAATATGCATCAGTGAAGCCTTGGAGCTTCACACCATATGTCCTCCTATACCATAACCTGTAATTTATTGTGCCTATGAGTTATTTGAGCACATGTTTTGCATCTTTGCAGTGAAGCTTGGTAGGCTTCACCATAAATTAACTCAATTGATTTACTATGAATAATATTTTGGGACTTGTGTTCACTAGATACATCAAGGACCCACAATCTGTCTGTAGATGGTAGCGTCTACTACCTCTCCCAAACAAACTTCCTCCTCCTTCTAGTTAGTAGCTATAGGAGTATTCATGGGCTTGCAATCCTGCATATGAAATCTCTGAAGTATTTCAGAGGAATACATCCCCTGACTCACAAACAAATATCCATCTCCCTTCCATACTTCTAAACCAAGGAAGTAATGCATCAAGCCCATGTATTTCATCTAAAATCTCTTGCAAGGTACTCCTTGCAAGAGTGGATCAACTGTTCATCCCCTATAAGTATCAAGTCATCAACATAAAATACCAAGACAAGCAACTTCCCATTGCAATTTTTGCTTGACGCTTGAAGTCATTCAACCAACACATTTTGATCTGAAATATGTGTGGCCGATGTTTGATTGAAATGGGTGAGAAGCTACAATCTTGAATCCTGGTGGATTGGGATTTGAAAAAATGTGAGAAAATCCCTGGCAAGAGAGTCAAAGGTTGCGTGGGAACCTAAGGCCTCACGTATGTACAATTTCTTTGTTGGCCCTATAAGAGTGCATTGAAACTATCATAGGTGAATAGAGTCATTAGTGATGTTGTGAGATTAGCACCAAAGGTGAAAGGTCATAACATGGTTTCCCAAATATTCCCCTTTTTTCCCTTATAATTTTGGAATATTCGAAGGTAACTTGGTGGGCATGGGTGGCCAATTTTAACCATGTGTAATGGGGTCATTGGTTAACTCACTTAAATATAGGATATTTAAGGAAGATATAAATGGAAATTTGGTGTTGTTTTCCATCAATAAATGACTTTGAAAAACAATGTGTAAAGGAGTTCCCTGTGGGGAAGTGTGAGAAGGGTTACCTTGGTGGGAACCACATGGACTCTCTGGAGGGGTTGTGTGTGGGCTCCCCTGAGAGGTAGCATGTTGGGTCCCCTTAGGGGTGGTGAAAGGAGTACTTTGAGGGGGAGGGGTCCCAATAAAAGTTGCATCGATAAAGGATCATCCTATAATGGTGGCTATCTAATGTCTTTTGTGCCTAAATGGCGAGAGACCTGGCACAACTCCCGGTAATGGGGGGATGTTTTGGAAGCACTTAGAGTGATGGAGAACCATGGGGTCCCCTATGGTTTCAAGTGGAGTGTGTGTCACTTATTGTGATTATGGAAGGGGATATGTATAAAAGAAAATAAATCACATACATAAAACCAAGTGAAAAATAAGTGGTTGCTTTCCCTTTAAGTTATGCTATGTGATCAATCAAACAAGAAAAATGTTTTTGTTTGTTATGATAAAATATCCTATAAATACCTATTTTTCCTTACCACTTTCAAAGTAATTGGACCTTGCAGATATATATTTTATGATAGGTATTGGGGCTACATCACAAAATAAATGGCTATGCTTCCAACAACCAAAATAATTAACCAAGGTAATGAATGAGGCTTTAGTGCTTCCTGAACCTCAACCTATAGGGAAAACATGCCCTAATATTGGCCACTAATATACCTTTTTTCAACATGAGTAGTCAAGTATTTAGCTTCTTGGTACTCAATTACCCGTATCGAGCACTATAATGGTTAAATAACCCCGTATAGTACCACACACATTGGACCTAAGCCAAACCCGCTCTGAATCAGGTCTTTGACGTGTTTACGTAGTATTTTTTGTGGGATGATGAAGGATTTTAAGCACCCTAAAAGACAACTTCCATATTTCAAAAATGTAACATGAACATGACGACTTATGGGATGCCTACCCCCAATGGTCCTATCTTGAATTATAAATTCCTTTATGGCCTCTGTGGGGAAATTTAGTTTGTTTAAGTTATGGTCTATTTTAGGAGTCTTTCTTCACTTATGGTGTGAAAATGCAAGCTAAAATAAACTAAGTACAAAAACTCTTGAACCTAAATTCCCTTTGTACATAGTTTAGAGAAACTTAGTGTTTGAAGTGTAATGTGTGTACAAGTGGTAAAGTGAACATACAAAGTGTGAAAAGATGTGGATATGTGATGATCCTTTACAATATCCTCTACTTACACTAACTTTTGTTTTTCCTTGCATGAAAATAAATATTATGTGAATACTAGGTCACTTACTTCCTTCCTATTACACTATGTATGCCTAAAGGGAGATGAAAAAATCCAGTTCTTTAAGAAATATTTCATATGCATGCCCAAGATCATTTAAAAGATGAAAGGGAAGTAAGGGCTACTTACGTTTTTTAGTAACACTTGGTCCTAGTCTGAAAAATAATGAAATAAAAATGATTTGGTTAGTAAAAACGATGTGTGGATAATGGTCCATTTACTCCTTTGCTAATTAAGCTATGTGATTTGTGAAAAATAACAAAACAAATTGAAAAACATGTGTGGATTATGGCCACTTAATTTTCCTCTTTAATTAAGCTATGTGTGCAATGCAAATTTTTAAAGTAAATACTATGTAATTACTCTAATAATAATGATTATTAAAGAAAATAAGAAATCTGAACTAACTAGAAAAAATATGCAAAGGTGAGGACAATTCACTAAAGGCTGCCAATCACCTAGGAAAGAAAAATGACAATGATTTTTTGTGTTCTCTATTAACCAGATAGGTTTTCTTGTGCACATATATGTGGACCGCGCGTCTATCTCCAATGAAATTTGCGAGACCAACGGAATTTTTTTGAGAAAGTAACTTTCTCGGCCGAAAAAGAGGTCCCTAGGGGCCTGCAAAAATTCCAGAGAAGTGATAGAAGCACAATGGAGTGAAAATACAAAGAGAGAGTTCTGCAAAAACAACCATTAGATTAAAGAAAGTAAACTAACGGAGTTGCCATCTTGTAGTAGTGGGTTTGTTGCTATGGAGTACTAGATAGACCTTCCTTGGAGTTGGTTGTTCCCTACAAGGAAAATACAACCGATTGGTTGTTGTTAGTGGAAAAACATGGGAAAACAAAACATTAAAAGTAATGGAAATAATGCGTAGATAATATGAAACTAAAAAATAAGAAATAAACACATGAAAAATTCTTAATGAAGAAAACATATCAACAAAGTAATGGAAAAGGGTTCCCTTTATTGACTACTGAATGTAGAAGAGATACAATAGATGAATAAAAGACACTTGGAGATAATTGTTTGAGAAATGGTGGTAAAAAATCCTCAACAAGGAAGTTCCTTTCCTCATTCTCTTTTCAAACTTCCTCTCTCTCCCAAATAATTATGAATACTCTCTCAATGATCAAATCCTCTTCTCAATTAAATGCTTGATTGCTAGGAAGAATTTTGGTAGCATAAAAACATTTTTCTTCTTCCTATTTTTTAAATCTCCTATAACTTGTATTTATAGAGTTTCTTGGACACTCCTCTTCCCCTTGGCTCATCAATGTGGTGGTTCACCTCATAAATGAGATGACAGTTATCAATTCCATGCCTTTAACGCTGATTGGGGCTTAACGCTCAAATTTGTTAGTCCATCATATCAAGTTTGGAATGTTGCTCAAGTAAGTTCATGGCTCAAGGTGTTGATTGGAATTTTTCGCGACCACACATCTATCAAAGAATAACAGCATGATTGCTAATTTTCGCTAATGGTGCACTCATGCAGTCCAAATTTTTAACTTGAACCTTAGAAAAGCTGTTGATTTTTAGTCTTCATTTCATTTCCAACTAAAAATGTCACCCCTGTATGTGCTAACCACTAACTTTGAGTGTCCCTTAATGCTTTCATATGAGTGTACAATTTTCATATGACAACATATGGTTAACATTTAAAAAAATATTAATAACATCTTTTTAATATGAATAATCTATAAAATATTTCAACTCCTAAAATATTTCATATTAAATTTATTATAATATAAAAACCAATTGAAAGTAAAAAATCATATAAGGGGATGTATAAGTAAATTCATGGTGTTTAAAAAAAATGTTAACAACATTGTTTTTCCCCAATATAATATTTCTATGTGGAAATACTTTAATATCTCTCTCATACACAAAAAATAACAATTAAAGAAAAAAATTCTTGTAATTAAAACATTTCAATTGTATATAATTTAATATGAGGGAGATTTATAATTCCTTTTGTAACACCCCTCGGTAAAGTTGTAAATATTTTATTTTACTACAAATGACTTGGTAAAACCATGGGCCATGTGAAAGGCCTAGTATGGATACTTAAAAGCATAAATGTTTATTTTATTTTATATAAAAATAATTTAATTATGGTCAACCATAAAATTAATGGGTATAGTGCTAAATGAGAGTTTCACTTACAATATAGTTAGAAGATAGTTATTCCTTTCCTTAGAGATAAATAATCTCAAATAGGAAAATGGAGCCAAGAGGGTGAGAGGGAAGAAAACCTGAAGCAACCTTGAAGAATTTGTACCAGGTTGGAGGAGGTACAAGAGAGGAAATAAAGCTGTGAGCTTTGAACCTCAGACAAGATGTTATTGAGGTAGACAAGAAGTTGCTAGTAAAGGATTCTTGAGTTGGTTGGCCAGTGGAATCATAAACTAAAGCTTGGTGCTCAGTTGGAATTCAGACTAAAACCTATTTAGGATAAGAAAATGTATTGAAATAACCTGTAAAGGTCATTGATTGGGTAAATGTTATGGAAGTGGGTATTAGCTTAGGGGGGTGGGGGGAGGGTGGGTTCTAGTGTTAAACACCATACTCACTAGTTGGGTTGAGCACTCTCTTTCTCGGGTGATTTTATGGCTGGTTTAGACATTGAAGAAAGATATATAAGTATCATTGATGTGTTTCAATTGTATGTCAATCCTTCCATATGTGTAAAATTATTTTCTGGTTGTACTAAGTTATATTTCTCTGCAATAAGGATGATTTTTTGTAGAATGGATGCAAATTGTAGTATGTGGCAGACTCACATGGATGAACATATAAAATTTACTTCTATCTGTTTAACATTATTATGCAATATTGAAACTTAAGTTTCTTGTTGATATGTGGAGATTAATATATTACTAGACTAGGTTAGTTTTCAGGCCAAAAGAGTTGTTAGTCCATTAACTTGACACAGTCCCAATACTGGTTTATATGTGTGTGTGCATGCGAAATAATTATTAGAAAACAAAACCATTGGTTCAAAAAACTAATAGATATCAATAATCTAAAATTATCTCAATACTTCATTCGGAAAGATCTAGGTTTTAACCATTAAGAAAGAAGCCTTGTTACTACAATGAGAAAACCATTGGTTCAAAAAACTAATAGGTATCAACAATCTAAAAGTAGCTCAATATTTCATTCGGAAAGATCTAGGTTTTAACCATTAAGAAAGAAGCCTTGTTACTACAATGAGAAAAACAAAATGCATAAAGTTATATTAGTAGTTAAATAAGAACCATTTAAAATTTAAAATGATTTAAAACATACATTATTAATCGGAAATACTTAAAGCCGAAGTGTTGAGAAAAATTTAATACTAAAAATTGTGCATGCAATGAATGCGGCATTAGAGAACACAATTAACAGAAAAAATGCTTTCATAGAAACAAATAGAGGAAATAACTATGGAACCATATTCCACCATAAGGAAAACAATTATCTATAGACCCTTAGGGTTAGTATGTCTAACTAGAGCATGTATTGAATAACAAAACTATTAATTAAAAAATTATGCATAGACCCGTGGAAAGAAGATGGAAAATATAATACGTTGTGAACCATTTCACATACAACATTAACAAGGCTTTAGGCCAAAGGTATTCAACAATAAATAAAGAAACGATAAAGACTAGTTGGACATTACAAGTAGGAAACCACCACAATTCTAGATATAATATATTGGTATGTAGTTATAGACTTACAGAGAGTGGAATTTAAATGTTAATTACAAATACGGAAACTACATCAAAGCACTAGTTGAGTAATTTCATTGCAATACCTATATTATAAAAAATAAATCAATAAATAAAAATAAAAAAACTAGTTGTAGGATGACCTCAATTTATTACAATAAGTTAATTTGTACCGCTACTTTAGGAACATCTAGAGACTTTTGACAAGAATTAACATTGTAGCTATCGCAAACAAAAGAAACATTTTGTATTTATTAAAAAAAAGAGAACACATTCAAATGATGTCCATTAATTCTAGAGACTAGAACAATAAAAAAGAAGAAGTTATAAATCATTATAAGAAGAGTAGGTAAGCCGTAATGAAAATTAATTGTAAATATGTACATTAAAAGAATTATGACTAGATGTTCACCACTGTACAAAGACCCCCTTTATATTGATACTGCTTGTTCAAGTTCAACTTCAAATCCTTGCAAAAATATTTCTCTGTTTGAGTTTGCCCAATTAGTAAAATTTTCCTTTTTAGAAGTCATCTGTCCCGAATGTAAATCATCTGTAAATCTAAGTAGCCTTGCTGAAATGGTTATGCATGAAAATCATCATCCCAGGACTCGAGAAGCCCCACCTTCTATAACAGTTAATCCATGTCCAAATCCTAAATGTTCAGATATTCCTTTTCCACATGAAACTGATCATGTGATGATGATGCATGAACTTCCTTCATTGGAAAAAGAAGACCCTTGGCTTATAGAAATTTTTAGCAAAATGAGACCAACAAACATGCCAAGGTTTGGTCTAGGCTACCTTGAACAAATGAATGACTTAATCCCTGAATCAAGGTTTGATACTATTCTAAGTGACTGCAAGAAGCCATCAGTCCCAGAAATGCATAAGTTTTTCACACTGATGGATGGTTGTAAAAAGCATAAAATAGATTCCCAATGGATGAAAGAAATGTTAAATTGGGATATGTATACTCATCCAAAATAAGAAACATTTTATCCTCACTTATACAATTGAAGAAAAACTTAAGATGTCCCAAGAATGGAAAAAATTCATGCAGAAAACAAAAACTTGGATATCTTTTTATGTTTGGAAAGATATGAATCAGCCAGAAAATGTTCTAATGACTAACGCTTCATTTTCATCTGCATCACCACACTCATGGTCTGCCTTAGACGACAGTAAGATTGAAACTTCTTCCACATTTCCACCTTATAAGGGAATCATCCTTGGAGAAGCTCAAAATTCGGCAAAAGCCATACCTATAGTATTAAAGGGTGATAATGCTTTAGGCATTGATGGTAGAATTCAAAAGACCAGTGAACAATTAAACTGGATTAATACAACCATCAAAGGATTGGAAATGAGTTCTATAAAATCTTATGCTGTAAAAGAATAGTGTGATAATCTTTAAGTTTCAATCAACGGTGTAAATAATTGTTTGAATGATGTACAATTTTCCTCTTCAGTTGTAAAGAGTTATGTTAGAGAATCTTTGAATAAATTAGAAGAAGTGGAAGATAAACTCGTAGACCAAATCCATTCTACAAAAGGACTCATAATAGAATTAATTGAAAAATTTGATCAAATACATGTGTCTAAGTCTGAAAAGTCAGTTCCTACTTCCTTTCTATATAAAAGGAATATTCAGATTCAGAATCCTTTTAAGCCAGTTGACAGATTTCCTCATTTGTTCCCAAAAGAAGTCTCCCAGTCTTCACTAGCATCTTCCAAAGAAAATATTGATACTTCTCACCAAATTTCTATTACTTCCTTATTCAAGGAACCAGAGAAAGAGCCAGACTCTCAAATCTTTCCAATATATGAGCCGTTGGAAAGTCAATTCAACAAATACACAACCCCTGATATCAGTGATAAAGGAAAGGTTCCAGAAACCCATACTTTTTTCCCAGATTCTTATTAAGAATGGAATATTGATATTCTAAGTGTGGGACAAATAAGGCAAATGATTGATATGATGTTTACTGAATACAAGCTTATGTGCCTTAGGGGAAAAAATGAAGTAGAAGTCTGTAAGACTATCATTCAATGCTTTACTGGAACTCTCCTATGGTGGTGGGAAACAGAGTCATCTCCATCCTTGTTAGAAAAAATGGAAAAAGAATTGCTCAAAGATGAAGCTAGAGATATAATCCACAACATTGATGGTACTCCTCAAAACAATATGATTCGAGATCTCACCTCCATGATTTTAGAACATTGGTGTGGCTCAGAGACAAAAATTACAGAAAACATGAAATAATCTTAATGAATCTTAAATGCAATAAGATGTCCCATTATGAAGACTTTCACAAGGATTGGATGCAGTGCATCTATGAAGTAAAAGAATCCAAAAATCTTCTCTGGAAACAAGTATACCTTGCAGCTCTTCCATCTAGATTTGTAGATTTTATTCACCTATAGGAAGTCTTCCAATTACCATTTGAATCTTATACTTGGGGAGAAATATATTATATTATTACTAACTCTTTGGTTGGTCTTTGCACAAGTTCTAAAGTAAAAAAATCTTCCGAAAAACTCTCAAGATTTCCTGACAGTAAATCTATCTGTAGTAAATATGGTTTAAATGTTGAAGATCCTCTTGTTAAAAGAAGAAAGGCTAAAAGATGGGCAAAGAAAGGAAAGAAATAGACAACCAAATTTGACAAAGGGAAAAGAAAGGCCCCTTTGAAGTCCAGAAAAGAATATTACAAATATATTCCAAAGACCCACTACACAAGCCATCTAACATTCATCTCCATAGCTCTAAAGTAGAGAAATGGAATAAATTAATGTGTTGGTTATGTGGTAAGACTGGCCATACTTCAAACAAATGTCCAGTCAATGAAGAATCTAAGAAAAATAGAGGCAAGAAATCACAGCCTCTAAATGTCCAGAAGAAAGTTGTCAAAGCAGAATCTTCAATGTTATGTATGAGATGTGCTCTAGAAGTCATAAAATAGATCATTGTCCAAATGTTGTAATCAGTGAACAGATACAACAACAACAGCTTGAAGGTTCATTGACAAACTCATTCAATTCCTCTTCCTATGATTCATCAGTTGAAGAACTTAATGCTCATATTTAGCCATGTCTTTGTTTAGATTTAGATGATTGTCAATGTCATTATTCCACAGATTCTGATTCTGATTCTTCTACTGACTTTTCCATTGATGACTTACCTGCAAAGCAGCAAATACAACCCAAAGAAAAAGTACTGATGGCTCAAACAACAAAAGAACAAGAACTCAAGCTTCTTGCACAAATCCATGCAATGGAAGAAGGAGACATGAAGAATCGGCTAGATCAACTCCATTCTTCAACATCCTCCAGGAGTTCTTCAAAGAAGTCGCTTTATGTTGATGCCTCCTATGAAAGGAATACAAAATCTTTTCAAAGACATCAACTGCAAGAAAAGTTCATTCAATCACTTTGGGAGAGGTAAGTAGAGAAATCCATTATCTCAAAGCAGAAATATGTACTTTAAAATCTAAAGTAGCACAGGTAGAGAAAGAAAAACAACGCCTGGCACAAAACATTTCAGCACATACAAATGCATATACATTGCATACTGCACCATTTTCTAGTGAATCAAAGGTGGATATTGGTGAAGGTCAAAGAGATGTCACAACAGGTTTTAGAGAAATGAGAATCCTAACAATTGAATTCCAGTAGCATCATGTTCTCATAGATATTTGTATACAAAATGAAATATTTCCTCTGATTGCATTAATTGACTCGGGTATAGATGTGAATATTCTCAATACTAAAGCTATCCCAACTAAGTATTGGGTAACAACCAAAAGATAAGTTATTGGCTTGAGAAATAAAACTCTGAGGTACGAACTTCCCAAAGCCTACATATGTTTTGATCACCACTGCATAAACTTAAAATTTGCAGTAGTATACATTCATGTTGATTGTATATTAGGAAATGTCTTCTTAGCAGTCGTAGAACCACATGGTTCTATTAGGTTAAAAGGAAATAAAGCCAGATACTTAATTACCATCCCTACTTCACATGAAGGACCCAAAAGAATTGAAATGCCATATGTTTCAAGTCCTGGAGTATCTACCATGATTCAAGCCATGCAAGAACTGGACAGAGCTAAGTCAAAATTGCTTGAATTCAAAGATTTGAAATCTACAATCTAGGTAGAAGAGCAATTAAAAATTCCCCTAAATCTGACAGTCCTTGGAACTGTTATGGCTTCTATGTTAATGAAAGGGTTGAAAAAATTAGAGGAATCCCTAGGTTGGTCATAAATTACAAACCTCTAAATTCTGTTCTAGTAGATAATATTATCCAATACCCCATAAAGGAGATCTCTTAAGCAGAATTGCAGGAGCAAAGATCTTCTCAAAATTTGATCTCAAGTCAGGATTCTAGCAGGTAGTAATTGCAAAAAAAGACAAATTCAAAACAGCTTTTAGTTTGCCTGCTGGACACTATGAATGGAATGTCATGCCATTTGGTTTAAAACATACCCCATCAAAGTTTCAAAAAGTCATGGATTCCATCTTCAAACCTTATTTTGATTGGCTATTAGTGTACATATATGATATTCTTATTTTCTCCAAGAATATTCATGATCATTTCAAGCATGTACATATTTTTCTCCTAGTAATCAAAAGGAATGGACTGGTTTTGAGTAAAAAGAAGATTGAATTATTTCAAACTTCTATTAAATTCCTTGGGCATACAATCCAAAATGGTCAGATATCTCTACAAAAGCATGCCCTCGATTTTATAGACAAGTTTCCAGATACAATTACAGACAAAACCCAGCTCCAGAGATTTCTTGGTTGCCTAAATTATGTCAACAATTTTTATCAGGATTGTGCCAAGGACTGTGATCTGTTAAACCAAGGATTGAAGAAAAATCCTATGCCCTGGACTAATGCTCATACAAATGCTGTAAAGAATATCAAAGCCAAGGTAAAGTCTCTTCCTATTCTATATGTTGCTGACGACAATGCTTTTAAAATTGTTGAATCAGATGCCAGTGATCTCGGATGGGGAGGTATACTAAAGCAGAAGAAGAATGGAGGGGAGCAGATAATCCTGTTTGCCTCTGGGACCTGGAATCTCGCTAAAAGAAATTATTCTACAATTTAAAAAGAGGTGAAAGCTGCATGGAACTTTATTGATAAGTTTGAAATCAATTTAGTCAATAAGAATTTCCTGTTAAGAATAGATGCTTCTGCCTTAAAGAAAGTACTAAAAAAAGATATCAAAAAACCTGGTGAAGCAAAATTTTCCAGATGGCAGGCTCTATTTGCAAATTTTGATTTTGAAGTAGAACATATCAAAGGAACAAAAAATTGTTTGCCTGATTTCCTTAGTAGAGAATTTATCCAGTAGCAGGAATATGTTATGATAATTGTTACAGAATGGGATCCAAACCAGCAACAAGAAGTCCTAAGATCCATCTTTGAAGACCAAAGTTGGTCTAAATATCAAGAGAAATGGAAACCAACTTGGCAGTTAAGAAACACCAAAGTTCTAGATGCAAATCTTCAAGCCCACACAAGCATCCTACATCTAGTTCTTGAATGAAAAGTTTATCCAAAAGGAAGCAGGTGGATCCATGACATGGTTTATTCAAGAAGCATGACCGTAGCATACCAAGCAGAAGAATCCTTTAGGAGTGATTTTCATTATCTCACCGTGATTTGGTCAAAAGGAGGAGATAGACGCAGAGTCTATCATAAATATTTCTATATAAATCGAACTAGGAACACTCATTGGCCTATCATGACAAATAATGCAGCTCTATGGCCTAGAAATGATCCAAATCTGATATTTCCTGACACTATCTATAATTTTGTAGGATACAAGAAACTGTGGTGGGATATCTTAACTTTTGATGGAAAGAATGAAACTCATTATACAAAATTAAAATTTGGATCAACAGGAGCTATGCAGATAAATCAATAGTGTGATTGCCTACAGGATTGGTGGATCGACTACAGTGTCAAGAAAACATGCATTGATCCTATCTATTATGAATCTTACTCTAGGATGTAGCACAATCTCTGTTTTGAAAATAATAATTTTGACTATTTTCATACTCCATGTAAGACTGTTAGAGATCTTCATCATCTCTCTGAGTGTGAAATATTAGATCAGTACATGACTAGACATTACGAATGGCTAGTTATGACTAAAATAAAACATCAGATTGTATTAAATAATCCCATGATAGTCAGAAGAATATATACGAAAACATGGGATGAACATTTGTATAAGAAATTCTATTTTCTTGGAATTACAGTTTTAGATGACACCACATAAAGAATGGATTTTGTGGACTTGTTGTTAAAGTCTCCATAGTGTAAAAATGATGTCCAGTCATAGGAAAAATTGTGACCAGTTTTTTCGTGGGTTTTTTCTGTTTAAAAGCATGCACTCTGTAAATATTATTTATGTGGGATCTATTCAATCTCCTACAATGTAACTTAGTACGAAGATTCTTCAATCACAAGACTCGGAGCACTTCTTCGACTTTTGGTGCGCTTTGAGCCACATCTTCTCGACTGACGTAATGATAGTACTAAATTTGTCTATCCAATTGTCAGATGTTTGTCCCCTCCTTTTCTTATATAAGAAAGGGGTAAGGCTCAATCTGGGCATTCAGATTTAAAGTGAAATTTGTGTGATAGTGTGTCTAGAGTATTTTCTTCCTTCTTTGCAACTGCGGATGCATGTCTGATCTGATTGCATCATGAAGAAGCCTTTAAAGCATCTTAGGAGATCTCAGAAGCCTACGTATTTGTGTGTTCGACACAAATAAGAACCTAAAGTGGCCAGATCTATAGAAAGTCTATGTGTGTGACTTGTGTGTATTTGCTATTTCATGCGAACACAGTCAATCTTGCTGAAGAATGGAGTTGATCTAGGAAGGCTTCAAGTAGCCGATTCTTCATGTCTTCTTCTTCCATTGCATGGATTTGTGCAAGAAGCTTGAGTTCTTCTTCTTCTATTGTCTGAGCCATCAATACTTTTTCTTTGGGCTGTATTTGCTGCTTTGCAGGTGAGTCATCAATGGAAAAATTAGTAGAAGAATCCGAATCAAAATCTGTGGAATAATGACATTGACAATCATCTAAATCTGAACAAAAACATGGCTAAATATGAGCATTAAGTTCTTCAGCTAATGATTCATAGGATGAGGAACTGAATGATTCTGCTGATGAATCTTCAAGCTACTGTTGTTGTATCTATTCATCGATTACAACATTTTGACAATGATCTATTTTATGACTTCTAGAGCCACATCTCATACATAACATTGAAGATTCTGTTTTGACAACTTTCTTCTGGACATTTAGAGGATGTGATTTCTTGCCTATGTTTTTCTTAGATTCTTCACCTACTGGACATTTGTTTGAAGTATGGCCAGGCTTACCACATAACCAACACATTAATTTATTCAATTTCTCTACATTAGAGCTATGGGGATGAATGCCAGATGGCTTGTAGTAGTGGGTCTTTGGAATATATTTGTAATATCCTTTTCTGGACTTCAAAGGGGCCTTTCTTTTCCCTTTGTCAAATTTGGTTGTCTGTTTCTTTACTTTCTTTGCCCGTCTTTTATCCTTTCTTCTTTTAATAAGAGGATCCTCAACATTTAAACCATATTTACTACAGATAGATTCATTGTTAGGCAATCTTGAGAGTTTTTCTAAATATTTGTTTAGTTTAGAACTTGTGCAAAGACCAACCAAAGATTTAGTAATGATAGAATATATTTCTCCCCAAGTATAAGACTCAAATGGTAACTGGAGGACTTCTTGTAGGCGAATAAAATCTACAAATCTGGATGGAAGAGCTGCAAGGTATACTTGTTTCCAAAGAAGACTTTTGGATTCTTTTACTTCATAGATGCGCTGCATCCAATCCCTGTGAAAGTCTTCATACTGAAACATCTTATTGCATTTAAGATTCATTAATATTATTTCATGTTTGTCTACAATTTCTGTCTCTGAGCCACATGAGTGTTCTAAAATCATGGAGGTGAGAGCTCCAATCATATTGTTTTGAGGTGTACCATCAATGTTGTGGATTATATCTCTAGCTTCATATTTGAGCAATTCCTTTTCCATTTTGTCTAACAAGGCTGGGGATGACTCTATTTCCCACCATTGTAGGAGGGTTCCAGTAAAGCATTGAATGATAGTCTTACAGACTTCTACTTCATTTTTTCCCCTAAGGCACATAGGCTTGTATTCAGTAAACATCATATCAATCATTTTCCTTATTTGTCCCACACTGAGATTATTAATATTCCATTCTCAATGAGAATCTGGGAAAAAAATATGGGTTTCTGGAACCTTTCCTTTACCATTGAGATTAGGGGCTATGTATTTTTTGAACTGACTTTCCAACGGCTCAAATATTCGAAAGATTTGAGAGTCTGGCTCTTTCTCTGGTTCCTTGAATAAGGAAGCAATAGAAATTTGGTCAGAAGAATCAATCTTTTCTTTGGAAGATGCTAGTGAAGACTAGGAGACTTATTTTGGGAACAAATGAGGAAATCTGTCAACTAGCTTGACAGTATTCTGAATATGAATATTCCTTTTATATAGAAAGGAAGTAGGAACTAGCTTTTCAGAATTAGACACATGTATTTTATCAAATTTTTCAGTTAAGTCTATTATGAGTCCTTTTGTAGAATGCATTTGGTCTACCAACTTATCTTCCACTTCTTCTAATTTATTCAAAGATTCTCTGACATAAATCTTTACAACTGAAGAGGAAAATTGTACATCATTCAGACAATTATTTACACCGTTGACTGAAACTTGAAGATTATCAAATTGTTCTTTTACAGAAGAAGATTTTGCAGAACTCATTTCCAATCCTTTGATGGCTGTATTAGTCCAGTTTAATTGTTCACTGGCCTTCTGAATTCTACCATCAATGCCTAAAGCATTATCATCCTTTAATACTAGAGGTATGGCTTTTGCCGAATTTTGAGCTTCTCCAAGGATGATTCCCTTATAAGGTGGAAATGTGGAAGAAGTTTCAATCTTACTACCATCTAAGGTAGACCATGAGTGTGGTGCTATGGATGAAGATGCAGCATCAATCATTAGAACATTTTCTGGCTGATTCATATCTTTCCAAACATAAAAAGATATCCAAGTTTTTATTTTCTGCATGAAGTTTTTCCATTCTTGGGACATCTTAAGTTTTTCTTCAATTGTATAAGTGAGGCCAAAATTTTCTACTTTTGGATGAGTATAGATATCCCAATTTAACATTGATTTCATCCATTGGGAATCTATTTTATGCTTTTTACAACCATCCATTAGTGTGAAAAACTTATGCATTTTTGGGATTGACGGCTTCTTGTAGTCACTTGGAACAATATTAAACCTTGATTCAGGGATTAAGTCATTCATTTTTTCAAGGTAGCCTAGACCATACCTTGGCATGTTTGTTGGTCTTATTTTGCTAAACATTTCTGTAAGTCGAGGGTCTTCTTTTTCCAATGAAGGAAGTTCATGCATCATCATCACATGATCATTTTCATGTGGAAAAGGAATATCTAAACATTTAAGATTTGGACATGGATTAACTATTGTATAAGGCGGGGCTTCTCCAGTCCTAGGATGATGATTTGCATGGATGACCATTTCACCAAGGCTACTTAGATTTACAAATGATTTACATTAGGGACAGCTGACTTCTAAAGAGGAAACTTTTACTAATTGGGAAAACTCAAATAGATAAATATGTTTGCAGGGATTTGAAGCTAAACTTGAACAAACATTATCAATATAAAGGGGGTCTCTGTATAGTGGTGAACTTCTACAAGCTTGGTCAATCCTTCTGCGGTCAATAGTAGATCTTCTGGGAAAAGAGAGGATAGTAGAGGATTGGTCTTTATTAATATTTGTAGAGGTTATATTTTTCATAGCAGGGGGATTAGGATTTGAAACGACCCAATGCTTAGGGAAAGTCAAATCTTCCCATCTAATCCTTTCGTGTTCTATATTTTGGTTTTTTGCATCAGTTAGAACTACCACTCTTGACTTTGAATCTTTATTGGGAGCATGGAGGACTTCCAGATACAAAGTATTTGTATGTCTGAAACTTCCTCGTGTTTGAATGGAAATGTTATGTCTCTTTTTAGACATATCAAATCCAGTGGTCTGGATTTGCAACTGAAGAATGTTTTCGATTGTTTCATCAAAGGCATAGATTGAGAAATTCGGATAACAATCGAAATAGACAAGGACATTTGACAGGGGAGCCAAAATACCTCCTATTAGGGAATTGGTGTATTTATTATGAGTGAGATATCTAACTGTAGCGAGGACAAAAGTGTTTAACCCTTGGTGAGTTAAAGAATGGATTCTGATTCTAATGTAACCCAGATGTAGATATTGGGTTTTTAACCTTTTTTCTTCAACTTGGAGTTGTTTAGGATTTAGAAGCGGGATAGATGGTACACACTCAGAATTTTCTTGGATTTGACTTATGGACTCTTTTATGGAAATTCTAGTAGCAACTTTTAGATGGAAAATACAAGGATCAGAATAAACCTCATATTCATTTATGCTAGGGAGTTGCCATCTAGCAAATGGATGAGATTCTTCATATTCTAATTTAGCAGAATTTAACACATGATTGGAAGTAGATGCAAACATCTTCTGAAGGGGATTTTCTTCAGCTTTATCTTTTTCATCTAATTCTCAGAAAGAAATAGATCTTCTGGCTGAATCCATTTTAAAGAGTGATGTATTTGAGTACTAACCTTCACGAACCAGATGATCTTCTAGCTTAGATACCAATTTACAATAGGGGCTTCTTTAAAGCTTTCTTAACAACTGACCACAACTGATTGGCCTTGTCGAGTCTCTTCTTTGTCTTCACTTATCCTTCTTTACACTAACCCATACACAAACCTACTCAGGTATTTCACGCTTTGGCGACCTTCTTCACGGTGAACCTTTAGCGAACCTCAAGTAAACATAACTGAGACATATACCACCTCAATAGAGATTTAATGTGTATAACGAGTACTCAGATTGCAGAAAAATATCACTCTTTTTATTTCATTCAAAAAGGATTTTTACAAGATTGACTATCTGCGCATGAAATAGAGAATACACATAAGTCGCACACATAGAATTTCTATAGATCTGGCCACTTTAGGTTCTTATCTGTGCAGAACACAAAGTTACGCAGGCTTCTTAGATCTCTTAAGATGCTTTAGAGGCTTCTTCATGATGCAATAAGATCAGACATGTGTCTGCAGTTGTAGAGCAGGAAGAAAATACTCTAGACACACTATCACACAAATTTCACTCCAACTCCGAATGCCCAGAATGAGCCTTACCCCTTTCTTATATAGGAAAAGGAGGGGACAAACATCCAATAATCAGACAGACAAATTTAGTACTATCATTACACCAGTCAAGGAGATGTGGCTCAAAGTGCACCAAAAGTTGGAGAAGTGCTCCGAGTCTCGTGACTGAAGAATCTTCGTACTAAGTTACACTATAGGAGATTGAATAGATCCTATGGAAATCATCTTTACAGAATGGATGCTTTTGAACAGAAAAAGAAACCCATGAGAAAACTCATCACAATTTGTCTTGTGACTAGCCATCATTATTACATTGTGGAGACTTTAAGGAAAAGTCCACAAAAACCATTCTTTATGTGGGGTCATCTAAAACTGTAATTCTAGGAAAACGAAATTTCTTATACAAATGTTCATCCCATGCTTTCGTATATATTATTCTGACTATCATGGGCTTAATTAATACAGTCTGATGTTTTATTTTAGTCATAACTAGCCATTCGTAATGTCTAGTCATGTACTAATCTAAGATTTCACACTCAGAGAGATGATGAAGATCTCTGACGGTCTTACATGGAGTATGAAAATAGTCAAAATTATTATTTTGAAAACAGAGATTGCACTGCATCCTAGAGTAAGGTTCATAATAGATAGGATCAATGCCTATTTTGTTGACGCCATAGTCGATCCACTAATCCTGTAGCCAATCACACCACTGATTTCTCTGCATAGCTCCTGTTGATCCACATTTTAATTTTATATAATGAGTTTCATTCTTTCCATCAAAATTTAAGATATCCCACCACAGTTTCTTGTATCCTGCAAAATTATAGATATTGTCAGGAAATATCATATTTGGATCATTTCTAGGCCATAGAGCTGCATTATTTGTCATGATAGGCCAATGAGTGTTCCTGGTTCGATTTATACAGAAATATTTATGATAGACTCTACATCTATCTCCTCCTTCTGACCAAATCACGGTGAGATCATGAAAATCACTCCTCAAGGATTCTTCTGCTTGGTATGCTGTGGCCATGCTTCTTGAATAAACCATGTCATGGATCCACCTGCTTCCTTTTGGATAAACTTTTCGTTCAGGAACTAGATGTAGGATGTTCATTTGGGCTTGAAGATTTGCTTCTAGAACATTGTTGTTTCTTAACTGCCAAGTTGGTTTCCATTTCTCTTGATATTCAGACCAACTTTGGTCTTCAAAGATAGATCTTAGGACTTCTTATTGCTGCTTTGGATCCCATTCTGTAACAATTATCATAACATACTCCTGTTGCTGGATAAATTCTCTACTAAGGAAATCAGACAAACAATTTGTTGTTCCTTTGATATGTTCTACTTCAAAATCAAAATTTGGAAATAGAGCTTGCCATCTGGCAAATTTTTCTTCACCATGATTTTTGATATCTTTTGTCAATACTTTCTTTAAGGCAGAAGCATCTTTTCTTAACAGGAAATTATTATTGACTAAATGGATTTCAAACTTATCAATAGAGTTCCATGCAACCTTCACCTCTTTTTCAATTGTAGAATAATTTCTTTCAGCAGGGTTCTAGGTCCCAAAGGTAAAATGGATTATCTACTCCTCTCCATTCTTCTTTTGTTTTACTATACCTCCCCATCCGAGATCAGTGGCATCTGATTCAGCGATTTTAAAAGCATTGTCGTCAGCGACATATAGAATAGGAAGAGACTTTACCTTGGCTTTGATATTCTTTACAACATTTGTATGAGCATTAGTCTAGGGCGTAGGATTTTTCTTCAATATCTAGTTTAACAGATTATGGTCCTTGGCATAATCCTGATAAAAATTGCTGACATAATTTAGGCAACCAAGAAATCTCTAGAGCTGGGTTTTGTCTGTAATTGTATCTGGAAACTTGTTTGCAAAATCGAGGGCATGCTTTTGTAGAGATATCTGACCATTCTAGATTGTATGCCTGAGGAATTTAATAGAAGTTTGAAATAATTCAATCTTCCTTTTACTCAAAACCAATCCATTCATTTTGATTACTTGGAGAAAAATCTATACATGCTTGAAATGATCATGAATATTCTTGGAGAAAATAAGAATATCATCTATGTACACTAATAGCCAATCAAAATAAGGTTTGAAGATGGAATCCACGACTTTCTGAAACTTTGATGGGGTATGTTTTAAACCAAATGGCATGACATTCCATTCATAGTGTCCAACAGGCAAACTGAAAGCTGCTTTGAATTTATCCTTTTCCAAAATTGCTACCTGCCAGAATCCTGACTTGAGATCAAATTTTGAGAAGATCTTTGCTCCTACAAGGGATCTCCTTTATGGGGTATTGGATAAGTATTATCTGCTAGAACAAAATTTATAGGTTTGTAATTTATGACCAACTTGGGGATTCCTCTAATTTGTTCAACCCTTTTATTAACATAGAAGCCATAACAGTTCCAGGGAATGTTAGATTCTCTAATGAATTTCTTATCCAATAGCTGATTTATTTCTTTTTAACAAAGATTTATGTATTCTTTATTCATAGGAATAGCTCTACTTTTCCAAGGCCTACCTTCATATTCTGGTTTATAAGGTAGTTCAACAGAATATTGCTTTCTGTGCTAGAAAGCATTTGGTTCTTCGGAACAACATTCTGCTTCAATTTTTTTCCTGAGTTCAGAAATTTTCTTCTGATTTAGGGGATTTTTTAATTGCTCTTCTACTTGGATTGTAGATTTGAAATCTTTGAATTCAAGCATTTTAGACTTAGCTCTATGCAATTCTTGCATGGCTTGAATCATGGTAGATACTCTAGAACTTGAAACATATGGAATTTCAATTCTTTTGGGTCCTTCATGTGAAGTAGGGACAGTAATGAAGTATCCGGCTTCATTTCCTTTTAACTTGATAG
This sequence comes from Pinus taeda, assembly GCA_000404065.3. Classification (NCBI taxonomy): domain Eukaryota; kingdom Viridiplantae; phylum Streptophyta; class Pinopsida; order Pinales; family Pinaceae; genus Pinus; species Pinus taeda. Next base: position 24,657 of record APFE030852634.1, read on the forward strand.
AACCATGTGGTTCTATGGCTGCTAAGAAGACATTTCCTAATATACAATCAACATGAATGTCTGCTACTGCAAATTTTAAGTTTATGCAGTGATGATCAAAACATATGAAGGCTTTAGGAACTTCATATCTCAGAGTTTTATTTCCCAAGCCAATAACTTTCCTATTGGCTGTTACCCAATACTTAGTTGGGATAGCTTTAGTATTGAGAATATTCACATCTACACCTGAGTCAATTAATGCAGTCAGAGAAAATATTTCATTTTGTATACAAATATCTATGAGAACATGATACTGCTGGTATTCAATTGTTAGGATTCTCATTTCTCTGAAACCTAAAATATTTCATTTTGTATACAAATATCTGTGAGAACATGATGCTGTTGGTATTCAATTGTTAGGATTCTCATTTCTCTGAAACCTTTTGTGACATCTCTTCGACTCAGGTGTAGATGTGAATATTCTCAATACTAAAGCTATCCCAGCTAAGTATTGGGTAATAGCCAATAGGAAAGTTATTGGTTTAGGAAATAAAACTCTAAGGTATGAAGTTCCTAAAGCCTGCATATGTTTTGATCATCACTGCATAAACTTAAAATTTGCAGTAGCAGACATTCCTATTGACTGTATATTAGGAAATGTCTTCTTAGTAGCTGTAGAACCACATGGTTCTATTAGGTCAAAAGGAAATAAAGCTGGATACATCATTGCCATCCCTACTTCACATGAAGGACCCAAAAGAATTGAAATGCCATATGTTTCAAGTCCTAAAGTATCTCCCATGATTCAAGCCATGCAAGAACTGGACAAAAATAAGTCTAAATTGCTTGAATTCAAAGATTTGAAATCTACAATCCAGGTAGAAGAGCAATTAAAAAATCCCCTAAATCAGAAGAAAATTTTTGAACTCAGGAAAAAGATTGAAGCAGAATGTTGTTTTGAAGAACCAAATGATTTTTGGCACAGAAATAAATATTCTGTTGAACTACCTTATAAATCGGAATATGAAGGTAGGCCTTGCAAAATTAGAGTTATTCCTATGAACAAAGAATACAGAGATCTCTGTGAAAAATAAATAAAGCAGTTATTGGATAAGAAATTGATCAAAGAATCTCACAGTCCCTGGAACTGTTATGGCTTCTATGTTAATAAAAGGGTTGAACAAATTAGAGGAATCCCCAGGTTGGTCATAAATTACAAACCTCTAAATTATGTTCTAGTAGATAATATTTATCCAATACCCCATAAAGGAGATCCCTTAAGAAGAATTGCAGGAGCAAAGATCTTCTTAAAATTTGATCTCAAGTCAGGATTCTGGCAGGTAGCAATTGCAGAAAAAGATAAATTCAAAACAAATTTTATTTTGCCTACTGGACACTATGAATGGAATGTCATGCCATCTGGTTTAAAACATGCCCCATCAAAGTTTCAGAAAGTCATGGATTCCATCTTCAAACCTTATTTTGATTGGCCATTAGTGTACATAGATGATATTCTTATTTTCTCCAAGAATATTCATGACCATTTCAAGCATGTACATATTTTTCTCCAAGTAATCAAAAGGAATGGACTGGTTTTGAGTAAAAAGAAGATTGAATTATTTCAAACTTCTATTAAATTCCTTGGGCATACAATCTAGGATGGTCAGATATCTCTATAAAAGCATGCCCTCGATTTTGTAGACAAGTTTTGAGATACAACTACAGACAAAACCCAGCTCCATAGATTTCTTGGTTGCCTAAATTACGTCAGCAATTTTTATCAAGATTATGCCAAGGACCGTAATCTGTTAAACCAGAGATTGAAGAAAAATCCTACGCCCTAGACTAATGCTCATACAAATGCTGTAAAGAATATCAAAGCCAAGGTAAAGTCTCTTCTTATTCTATATGTTTCTAACGACAATGCTTTAAAATTGTTGAATCAGATACCAGTGATCTCGGATGGGGAGGTATACTAAAAAAGAAGAAGAATGGAGAGGAGTAGATAATCCAGTTTGCCTCTGGGACCTAGAACCACGCTGAAAGAAATTATTCTACAATTGAAAAAGAGGTGAAAGCTGCATGGAACTCTATTGATAAGTTCGAAGTCCATTTAGTCAATAAGAATTTCCTGTTAAGAACAAATGCTTTTGCCTTAAAGAAAGTATTGAAAAAAGATATCAAAAAGCTTGGTGAAGCAAAATTTCCCAGATGGTAGGCTATGTTTTGCAAATTTTGATTTTGAAGTTGAACATATCAAAGGAACAACAAATTGTTTGCTTGATTTCCTTAGCAGAGAATTTATCTAGCAGCAGGAGTATGTTATGATAGTTGTTGCAGAATGGGATCCAAACCATCAACAAGAAGTCCTAAGATCCATCTTTGAAGACCAAAGTTGGTCTGAATATCAAGAGAAATGGAAACCAACTTGGCAGTTAAGAAACACCAAAGTTCTAGATGCAAATCATCAAGCCCACACGGACATCCTACATCTAATTCCTGAACAAAAGTTTATCCAAAAGGAAGTAGGTGGATCCATGACATGGTTTATTAAAGAAGCATGGCCACAGAATACAAGCAGAAGAATCCTTGAGGAGTGATTTTCATGATCTCACCATGATTTGGTCAAAAGGAGGAGATAAACGTAGAGTCTATCATAAATATTTCTATATAAATCGAACTAGGAACATTCACTGGCCTATCATGACAAATAATGAAACTCTATGGCCTAGAAATGATCCAAATTTGATATTTCCTGACACTATCTATAATTTTGCAAGATACAAGAAACTATGGTGGGATATCTTAAATGTTGATGGAAAGAATGAAACTCATTATACAAAATTAAAATTTGGATCTGTTGAAAAGTGGGCAACAAGAAATGCTAAATTTAGAATGTGCTAAAAATAGAATGTCTAAAAATAGCAGTTTGGCCAATGAGGTCATTAGCAACCTTGGGTGAAAGGTGAAACTGCTAAAAATAGAAAGTTCTAAAAATAGCATTTCTGGGTCCCTTCCTATTTATAGCAGTTCCTAGTCTATCTATAGGAAGTAAAATTAATCTTGGTCTTAACAACAGTTGGAAATATTAATTAATTAATTCAGTTGAGTTAATTAGTTAAGTAAATTCGAATTTGAAGTCTTTGTGAGCATGCACATGAGTTGTCCCACTGATTGAGGAATTTATCGTTAATTTCTTCCACTGATTGAGGGAATAAGTATGAGTTCTATAATGAGAGAATCAGTTGACTTAGTTCTTACTAGTCAAGTCTAGTTAGATTATTTTAACAAGTTGTTAAAATAAGAAAATAGAGTTTGTTAATGCTTGCATGCATGTGACAACTATTATTTTAGATAACTGAGGATTCACTCATGGATAACTATTGCATGTCAGTTTTGTCAGAGGCCTAGTTGAGATAAGATGAGAGACAATATACTATCAGATGCTTGGATGTTCCCATGGAATATTCCTTGAATGCATGAGGAACTAGTGTCCTCAAGGATTGCGTAGTTGGACCTATGGTTGACAGCAGGTATGATTTGGGGCCAATGCTTATATGTTATGAATTGGATCCCAATCAAAATTGCACAAGGAAACAGGGGATTGATGGATGGTTGCCTACATATTGAGGCATAGTGAGTCCATCATCATCATCTTTTGATTGTAGGAAATATAGGATAGCTCTTGAGCTGATATTTTTTGTAAAAAAAAGAGGATTTCCACTTGATTGATAATACAGTGTTGGGGGTTTTATGCTGGTGCTTTCCCCAGTGATATATCTGTGTTATGTATGATTATTTCTCTTGATCAGTTATATGTGTTTATGGTTGATGTTGCCCTTGAAATCGATTTTGCTTCCATTTAATGTTTTGCAGAAGTAGATCATGTGTTTTGCTTTAGTACATTGCATTACCAGTTTGATCTACAGGTGAAATTTGTACATGGTATCGGAGCATAGTTAATCAAGCAAGGAACAATATACAAGAAAGAGAAAGAAAGTCAAAGTTTATTATTCGGGATATAGATATCTAGTTCTCATCACAGTTCAGATTTCATCCAGATGGCCTTCACTGGGTTGAGGCTTGAGTATGCCCTTGATGGTAGCTCAAACTATATAGCTTGGAAGGATCACATGGAGGCAGTATTGGAAGATAATGGAATTAAGGACTTCATTGATCAAGATGTCCCTAAGTCTACTGATTCTACTCAAGTTGCAAACTGGAAGAAGAACATGGCTAGAGCTAGGAGAATCATCCTAGAGGGAGTTCGAGATCACATAGTCTCAAGCCTCCATGGGAAGGATACTCCATTTGCAATGTGGAAAACATTGAAAGCTTTATATCAGAGTAGCAGTGATCAAAGGAAGTTGGCACTGAAGGACAAGCTTTGAAAGATCAAGTGTGAGAAGGGCGATATAATCACTACATTCTTGAACAAGCTCACCAACTGCAGAGATGAGCTTTCAAGTGTAGGGGTCGCTACCTCTGATGATGATATGGTGAGTCTAGCACTCCTTTGCCTTCCTAAGAGTTGGCATAGCTACCAAGACTCAGTGAATGGAAGGGACAAACTGCCAGATTGGGAACGACCGTGGTCGGATTTGATGCAGGAGGAGATCAGACAGAACACTAGAGATGGAGCTTCTTCATCAAAGACTGATGATGAAGAGAACATGGCTTTAACTTCTTAAGCTAAGAAGGGGAAAGGGAAGGCATCCCAATCCAAGTATTCTCAAGGAGGGAAGAAGTTTGACAAGTCTAAGGTGACATGCTTTCATTGTCATGAGTTGGGTCACTATGCTACTAGTTGCCCAAAGAGGAAGAAGTCCAAGAAAGGTTCCTCCAAGGAATTTGATGGTGATGCTCTAGCTTCACAATTTGAGATGGATTTCTCACTTATTTCATGCATGGTTTCATCCAGCATGGGATGTGATTGGTACTTGGACAGTGGAGCTTCATTCCACATATCAAGTGATAAGACTATTTTCAACACTTTGGAGGAGAAGGATCTCCAGATACGGATCGAGATGGGCAATGATGGAAAGTACGATGTCTCAGGTGAAGGTATGGTTGTGTTTCAAGGGAGCATGGTTCTCCCCTCTCTCTTTCTAATGTTATGTATGTACTAGGGCGAAAAAGGAATCTTGTGTCCATTTCTATGCTTGCGGATAAAGGTTATGATGTAGTCTTTAGTTTGGGAAAGGTTTTGCATCGGCATTGGACAGACCAAACAGATAGGGATTCAAGTTAAGAATCTCTATAAGTTACAGGTAGAAGACTGTGTTGCTTTGAGTTCCAAAGCAGAGGTGATGCATGGCCAAGATATTAGCGAGTTATGGCATAAGAGACTGGGCCACTTGCATCATGGGGCCTTGAAGATCATGCAACAAATTTCTACCGGATTACCCAAGTGCAAGTTGGAGCAAGTGAGCACATGCAAAGGTTGCACTTTGGGTAAGTATGCAAAATATTATTTTCATGATCGAGATGGTAGAGCAGGATCAATTATGGAGCGAGTTCATTCATATGTATGCGAGCCTTCTCTACAACCTCCATCGGAAAGCAAAGGTATTATGTTATTTTTGTTGATGATTTTTCTCGTAGATGTTGGATTTAATTCATGCAAAAGAAGGACCAAAACTTCTTGAAGTTTTGTGAGTTCAAAGCTTTGGCAGAGAAAGAATCAGGGATGAAAATAAAGGTGTGAAGTGATAACGGTGAAGAGTATATTTCCCAGCAGTTTAAGGACTTCTGTGCTTTAGAAGGAATTAAACAGGAACTCACGACACCTCATAACCCACAATAGAATGGGGTGGCTGAAAGGAAGAACATATCTATTGTGGGTGCAGCTCAATCGATGTTGCATGACCAAGGCCTACCACTTCATCTGTGGGCTGAGGCATGCAATACAAAAGTGCATCTTTAGAATAGAAGTCCTCATCGTATTTTGGGGATGAAGACACCTATGGAGGCTTTTTTTGGGGAAGAGACCAGATGTGAGTCACTTCTGCATCTTTGGATCACCAGTCTTTTTTCATGTGACCAAAGATGCTTAGAAGAATTTAGACCCAACAGTTGAGTTGGGAATACTTGTGGGGTACACGAATACACCTCACAACTATTGTGTGTTTCTACTTGCAAGTTAGAGGGCCGTAGTGCACAGTGATCTAAAGTTCAATGAGTAGTGAGCCATGCGAGCATCACTTGAGAGGGAGCTCAAGTTTCATGGTGATGATGAGGAACTATTAGTTCCTAAGGAGGAAGAGCCTCCTAATGATGCAGAGCAGCCACATGTAGAGATTCTAGTTGTGGAGATCACCACTACTGGTGATTCTTACAGAGGGGTGAAAACGCTCACGGGAATCTGACAGATTGATGCAGGATGTGAGAGAGACTGTGGGGCAGCCATCCTCTCAGCACAAACATAGGAGATCTCCTCATAGATACACTGGCTACATGGCCCTAGTTGGGGAGTGTGTAATGACTAAGCCTTCTTCTTTTGAGGAGGTAGTACAACAACCAATTTGGGTGGATGCGATGGTAGAGGAGTATGATTCTATAATGCAAAACAATGTATGGGATGTTGTTCCTAGACCGGGGGACAAGTCAGTGGTTACTTCCCTATGGCTTTATAAGGTAAAGCAGGCATCTAATGGTAGTATTGAGAAATACAAGGCAAGGTTTGTTGCCCATGGTTTCTCATAGGTTGAGGGGATTGACTATGATGAGACCTTTGCTCCTGTTGCAAGGTACTCATCAATTAGATCAATTCTAGCACTATCAGCACAGATGGGTTGGAAGATCCATCAAATGGATGTGAAGACAACATTCCTCAATGGGGAGATTGAGGAAGAGGTATACATAGAGCAGCCAGAGGGATTTGAGACCTTCTATCATGAGTCACATGTGTTTTAGCTCAAGCAAGCATTTATGGGCTGAAGCAAGCACCCCATGCTTGGTATACCAAGATCGACAACTATTTCACCTGGTTGGGCTTCGCCAAGAGTGAAGTGGATGCGAACCTCTACTACATCATTGTAGATGGTAAGCTATTGATTATTGTACTTTATGTCGATGATCTAATTTTGACAGCTGATGATCAGTTGATCAAGTCTTGCAAGGCAGATCTTGCAAGAGAGTTTGAGATGAAGGACACGGGCCTCATGCACTACTTTCTAGGCATGGAGGTGTGGCAGAGAGATGGGGAAGTATTTGTGTCTCAGGGAAATTATGCCAATGAGATACTGAGGCTCTTCCACATGGAGATGTGCAAGCCCATGGAGACTCCTCTAGCAGGTAACCAGAGGAAGGAGGATGCTACTTCAGGTGAGGTAGTAGCTGCTATAGTTTACAAACAGTTTGTGGGTTCACTCATGTATTTGGTGAACACATGACCAGATTTGTGCTTTGCAGTGAACCAACTGAGTCAAGCTATGGTTCAGCAAACCAAGTTATTTTGGAAGGCAGAAAAGCATGTGCTGAGATATCTCAAAGGCACTACACAATATGGATTATGGTACAAGTGAACAGAGGGAGTGAAGCTCCAAGGCTTCATAGATGCAAATTGGGCAGGTAGTCCATCAGACAAGAAGAGAACTTCTGGAGGGATCTTCAAGCTTGGGTTAGCTGCAGTTTCTTGGTATAGCTAGAAATAGAGATTAGTTGCACGTAGCACAATGGAGGCAGAGTACATGGCAGCTATTCAGGCTGCATGTGAGGCCATTTGGATGTGGAAGATTCCAGTGGGATTGTTTGGTCAGATGGTGGTTCCTACAGTGATATATTGTGATAATTAGAGTTGCATTAAACTCTTTGAGAATCCAGTGTTTCATGATAGGTCTAAGCATATAGATATCTGCTATCATCATCTACGGGATTGTGTGGTCAAGAGGATCATGATGTTGCACTACATCTCAACCGAGGATCAGGATGCAGATATTTTGACAAAGGCATTGTCAAAAGGCAAGTTTGAGTTCCATAGAGACAGGATTGGGGTTGCTGATAATCCCTTTCTTGTTGAGAGGGAGTGCTGAAAAGTGAGCAACAAGAAATGCTAAATTTAGAATGTGTTAAAAACAGAATGTCTAAAAATAGCATGTCTAAAAATAGTAGTTTGGCTAGTGAAGTCATTGGCCACCTTGGTTGAGAGGTGAAACTGCTAAAAATAGAAAGCTCTAAAAATAGTATTTCTTGGTCCCTTCCTATTTATAGCAGTCCCCAGTCTATCTATAAGAAGTAAAATTAATCTTGGTCTTAACAGCAATTGGAAATATTAATTAATTAATTCAGTTGAGTTAATTAGTTAAGTAAATTCGAATTTGAAGTCTTTGTGAGCATGCACATGAGTTGTCCCACTGATTGAGGAATTCATCCTTAATTTCCTCCACTGATTGAGGGAATAAGTATGAGTTCTATAACGAGAGAATCAGTTGACTTAGTTCTTACTAGTCAAGTCTAGTTAGATTATTTTAACAAGTTGTCAAAATAATAAAATATAGTTTGTTAATGCTTGCATGCATGTGACAACTATTATTTTAGATAACTAAGGATTCACTCATGGATAACTGTTGCATGTCAGTTCTATCAGAGACCCATTTGAGATCACATGAAGGACAGTGTACTATCAGATTCTTGGATCTTCCCATGGAATATTCCTTGCATGCATGAGGAACTAGTGTCCTCAAGGATTGCGTAGTTGGACCTATGGTTGATAGCAGGTATGATTTGGGGCCAATGCTCATATGTTATGAATTGGAACCCAATCAAAATTGCGCAAGGAAACAGGGGATTAATGGATGGTTGCCTACATATTGAGGCATAGTGAGTCCATCATCATCATCTTTTGATTGTAGGAAGTACAAGATAGCTCTTGAGCTAATTATTTTGTAAACAGAAGAGGATTTCCACTTGATTGATATTAAAGAAGACCAATCCTCTGCTATCCTCTCTTTTCCTAGAAGATCTACTATTGACCGCAGAAGGATTGACCAAGCATGCAGAAGTTCACCACTGTACAAAGACCCCCTTTATATTGATACCGCTTTATTCAAGTTCAGCTTCAAATCCCTGCAAACATATTTCTCTTTTTGAGTTTGCCCAATTAGTAATTTTTTCCTCTTTAGAAGTCATCTGTCCTGAAGATAAATCATCTATAAATCTAAGTAGCCTTGCTGAAATGGTTATCCATGCAAATCATCATCCCAAGACTTGAGAAGCCCCACCTTCTATAACAATTAATCCATGTCCAAATCCTAAATGTTCAGATATTCCTTTTCCACATGAAACTAATCATGTGATGATGATGCATGAACTTCCTTCATTGGAAAAAGAAGACCCTCGGCTTACAGAAATGTTTAGCAAAATGAGATCAACAAACATGCTAAGGTATGTTCTATGCTACCTTGAACAGATGAATGATTTAATCCCTGAATCAGGGTTTAATATTATTCCAAGTGACTGTAAGAAACCGTCAGTCCCAGAAATGCATAAGTTATTCACACTGATGGATGGTTGTAAAAAGCATAAAATAGACTCCCAATGGATGAAATAAATTTTAAATTGGGATATCTATACTCATCCAAAAGAAGAAAATTTTGGCCTCACTTATACAGCTGAAGAAAAACTTAAGATGTCTTAAGAATGGAAAAACTTCATGTAGAAAACAAAAACTTGGATATCTTTTTATGTTTGGAAATATATGAATCAACCAGAAAATGTTCTAATGACTGACGTTGCATATTCATCTGCAACACCACACTCATGGTCTGCCTTAGATGGTATTAAGATTGAAACTTCTTCCACATTTCCACCTTATAAGGGAATCATCCTTGGAGAAGCTCAAAATTCGACAAAAGCCATACCTCTAGTATTAAAGGATGATAATGCTTTAGGCATTGATGGTAGAATTCAGAAGTTCAATGAGCAATTAAATTGGACTAATACAACCATCAAAGGATTGGAAATGAGTTCTACAAAATCTTCTACTGTAAAAGAACAGTTTTATAATCTTCAAGTTTTAATCAATGGTGTAAATGATTGTTTGAATGATGTACAATTTTACTCTTTAGTTGTAAAGAGTTATGTTAGAAAATATTTGAATAAAGTCAGTTCAACAAATACTCAGCCCCAGATCTCAGCGGTAAAGGAAAGGTTCCAGAAACCCATACTTTTTTCCCATATTCTCATCAAGAATAGAATATTGATAATCTCAGTGTGGGACAAATAAGGCAAATGATTGATATGATGTTTACTGAATACAAGCTTATGTACCTTATGGGAAAAAATGAAGTAGAAGCCTGTAAGAATATCATTCAATGCTTTACTGGAACTATCCTACGATGGTGGGAAATAGAGTCATCCCCAGCCTTGTTAGACAAAATGGAAAAAGAATTGCTCAAAGATGAAGCTGGAGATATAATCCACAACATTGATGGTAACCTCAAAACAATATGATTGGAGCTCTCACCTTCATGATTTTAGAACACTGGTGTGGCTCAGAGACAGAAATTTCAGACAAACATGAAATAATCTTAATGAATCTTAAATGAAATAAGATGTCTTAGTATGAAGAATTTCACAGGGATTGGATGCAGCGCATCTATGAAGTAAAAGAATCCAAAAATCTTCTCTGGAAACAAGTATACCTTGCAGCTCTTCCATCCAGATTTGTAGATTTTATTCACTTACAAGAAGTCTTCCAGTTACCATTTGAGTCTTATACTTGGTGAGAAATATATTCTATCATTACTAAATCTTTGGTTGGTCTTTGTACAAGTTCTAAAGTAAAAAAATCTTTAGAAAAACTCTCAAGATTGCCTCACAGTAAATCTGTCTGTAGTAAATATGGTTTAAATGTTGAAGATCCTCTTGTTAAAAGAAGAAAGGCTAAAATGCGGGCAAAGAAAGCAAAGAAACAGACAACCAAATTTGACAAAGGGAAAAGAAAGGCCCCTTTGATGTCTAGAAAAGGATACTACAAATATATTCCAAAGACCCACTACTACAAGCCATTTGACATTCATCTCCATAGCTCTAAAGTAGAGAAATGGAATAAATTAATGTGTTGGTTATGTGATAAGACTAGCCATACTTCAAACAAATGTCCAGTCGATGAAGAATCTAAGAAAAACATAGGCAAGAAATCACAGCCTCTAAATGTCCAGAAAAAAGTTTTCAAAACAGAATCTTCAATGTTATGTATGAGAATATTCTCAATACTAAAGCTATCCCAACTAACTATTGGGTAATAGCCAATAGGAAAGTTATTGGCTTGAGAAATAAAACTCTGAGGTATGAAGTTCCTAAAGCCTCCATATGTTGACAACATAAATTAAATAAAACCCAAAGTTTGGAAAAACATATAAGAGACCTGACTTAGGGTTCAAAGAATTGACATGAAGAATGAAGAGAACAAGATGGTGGCAGATCCAAATAACTCCCAACAAGATTATTGCGTGAGGACCTTACTACGAGTACCGAAAAGGAGCATATATAAACCCTATAATCTAAGAAGCTAGAAACATACATGTCTAAACCCTCGACAAAAGGAAACAACAATAAAACCCTAGCTGCAAGGTCTGACGCCCTTCTAAATTTTAATAGGTAAGGTTTGTTAGATAAGGAAATTGATATTAAGTGTTGAAATCTAGGCGAATTGATGAAGGCCACAAGCTAGTAGACCTCACTTGTAGCAAGAAAACAAGAAACGAAGGGAAAAGTTATAACCAACACGTACATTAATCGATTTGGAAGAGAATGAACTGTTAAACAATTATTGGAAGATGGTTTTACCTGAAGTAGTGGCTTCCTCCATCGAGAGCTCCCGAGTCCCGACGACATCCCTATCACCCCAAATCGTCAGATTTTCTTTTTGAGAAATAAACATTAAAAATAAATAAAAACAACAAAAAATATATTTTAATTTACTTGTTGTAGAAATGAATTCTCGGTCGGGTTCAAAAACTAGTCTAGAATAGTAATATTTTTGAGGAGTTTTGAAAAAAAAAAATGGCTTCGGCCATCCCAAAGCCTTGGTGATAAAATTAACCAACGAATAAACAAAGAAGATGGTAAGTGAAATGATACCAGAAATAAAAATAAAAAGAAGAAAACCTTGCATTCCAAAAGGAATCTCTATTACCAAATTGTTCACAATTACCTGTCTTCAGGGGTGAGGGACATTTAGAATCTCGGTCTAGGAGAAATTAGTATTGGATTCCTTCAAAAATTGTAGAGAAAAGTTTGGAAGTAGGCAAAAGGCAAATGAGCTACCCACGAAACCAGAGTGAGAGGGTGGTTATCTTGTAACCACCTCCTCCTCATCAAACCATCAAATTAACCCTCACAATCTTGGACTGCAGATTCTATTGCACATTTCCCCATTGTGTCAAGGCACCAAGTGGTAAGCAACCAAAATCCTTCTTAAGGGTTCGGGAGTGCCTGAAGCATTATGGTTACGATTTGTGTTACATATTAACTACGGAACATTATATGGTGGCTTTCAATTAACAACATTAACCTAAGATCTATACTAATAATAATGTGCAAACATGTTGGAACATAGGATGTGCATTTATAAGTCCGTGACTTATTATTATTATTATTATTATGAAAATTATATTCAATGCGAATCGGTACTAAGTGTAAATATTAATGAGTTAAAATAAAACTAGGGTATGTTACAAGTGGTATGAAAGCTTAAGGGTTCACCATTGTGGCTTCTTTAAGGGAAAATAATAACAACTATATTGTGTTTCACAAAAAAAGAATAATTGGAATTATGGCAACCCTAACCAAGTTCTGCACCCTTAACTGGGTTAAATCCTAAGTTGTGGGTGTGACTAGGTGAAGAACCTCATTCCATATTTATTGTGTTGTTAGAAATAGTGCAAAGTTGAGGGAAAAAATCACCAATTGAGAGCTAGCAATAAACTATAAATGAGGAAACAAATAATTTTCTATGTTATAAGAAAAGGAAAAGAGTAGTGAAGAATCTAGTCAGAAGCACATTGAAATGAATCCCATTATGTATTTTCAATCATCAAAATACTAATTGAAATATTATTGGGGAACCTTACCTACAAAAAATGATATGTACGGTGCTTAGGAGATAAAATAATTGTTTGGACAACTCAAGTATTAACACACGTTAATTAGGAAATCACATCTCATGACTGTGGGATAGTGAACAGAGAGAAGTTTATGATTTATAATGATAGGGAAGTATACATATATGTGTGTAAATAAAGTAAAATCTCAAGTCCCATACTATTGAACAAGTATAAAATATTAGATAAATATGTTAACAAAGAAGGTGGGCTGTTGTATATGGAATCACTCTAAAAAGTATAGAATTATTTTTATGACGATCACCTGTTAAAAATGGTGACACCCTTTTGTTAATTTGCATAGAATATTATATCGATACATAACTTATTAGATTAACATTCATAAGATCGATATACATGAATATGTTTTCAAATTAAATATCTAGTATAAATTGTAAAGGAATGGAATGGGTATGATAAAGGGGTAAAATGTAATATTGGTGCAAAGGTAGAATATTTAATTGTTACACTAGAAACATATGGAAATTAATCACTTTACTGGTATAAACTACCTCCTTGGTTGACCAAGAACCTTGCTGAGAGAGTGAATAAAAGAATTACTTAATAGTAAAAATAAAAATTTTGAGTTATAATGAAGGAGTAATCTGATTCATGTAAGGATAGAAAGCTAAAAAAGAAAAAATACTATAGCTACATTGTAAAACATTCACAATAATAAGTGCATTGTATGTTTAAAGAGAATCTTTTTTATCGAACTAGGCATTAGCGAATGGCGTGGAAGACATTTACAGTGACGAAAATAAAGATATAAAAAAGAATCTATATGTCAACAAAATAACTCAGATATAAATAAGTCTAATACATTAATAATTGGCTAGTACAAGTTAGTTCAAATTTCGTGACCAATGGGAACAAATGGGTAAGGGAATTACTAAACATCTCATTGAAACTTATTCATGGAGGGAGCTAGAAAAAGACTGGTTTTATAATTAACATAAACCATCACCGTGAAGGATTACAAAATTCAAGTAATTAAGGACCGTAGTAAAATTTCCGATTTTTTTTTTTTGAAAGGGATGTAAGTTGTGATGAAGTACCATAATAACTTATGATAGTAAGGAGACTGGTCTCAGGAATGGTGAAGTGAGCAACTTAATTGAGATTTTTAGGTTGAAAGTGACATGATAATAGTATCTTGGTTACTCCAAAGACATCAAGTAAACATGAAGGCACTTTGGAATAGTGTTGTTGATACTTAGAAATATACCAAATTCAGTAAATATATGGAGTAATATTAAATTAAATTTCAAGAATATGGAAATTTTCTAGGGAAAACTTCAAATAGATTTTGAATTTCCTATGCCTGATGGATGCGGTGACTCAAGATTATGGTGAGTTACATACTTGTAACATCGAATCATGGGATGATTAACAAATTGGTCTATTTTATAACTTCTTTGTAGTTGGAAAGGTTAAGTTTGACTGGAAACAAGGTGAAAATAAAAAGATAAGTTGGGGTAAAGAGAATGCTAGTAGAATATTGGTACAACTTTACCTATGCCTATTGTCGTGTGATGTGCTACGTGCAGTGAGCCACTAGTTAGTGTTACCCTAGATAAGTATGTTAAAGAACTTCAATATAAATCTTATAGACACCTATGAAGTTTCGTCAAATAAATGATTAGAATGAACATATGCTTAAAAAGTCAATATGTCAAGATAACCACACAAATGCAAAGTGTTGAGGATGCTGATGAGCATGGAAGATGCAAGGGGGAAAAGACCCCATGTAATATCTAGACACCTTAATCAATAATTTACAAAAGGGAAAGGATGCAAACCCTAAGAAGAGAGTTGAGAGAAACTCATAGGTGAGGCATGTTAGAGATGTATGATTATAATATTTGGTGATGTAATTTTCAGGTTATATTTTGTTAAATTTAATTATGCCTGTACTACTCCAGATTATCCCTTGAATTGTCTTGGTGTTACTTTTAATAATATTGTGTTCCTTTATTCTTGATGATCTACTAGGAAACAAAAAACTGAATTACAAAACCTTAATGAAGACTTCAGTATGAATCAATCGACGGATAATCAACGTGGGCATGACTGAGTCCACTAGAACAAAAGATAAATAATATCTGTCATGAGAGTGGTGAGTTGAAGTAATTGCCCTAGAATTTCAATAATGTTCTGTTCTGGCACATTTTGATATCATGAAATTATGATGAGGTCTAAAGAGTAGATCATTGGTTGTGAGCCATCATTGTGATAAGGTAAGGAAACCTTTCTTATACGATAACAAGTATGATTATTGTGTGAGGGTATAATAAGAACTAATTATTATCGGGATGGAATAGAATTATTGTCTATGAACATCCCACTGAACTTTACATGTCAACGTATTAGATAATTTGTTGATTCAATCGCAGGTCTCGCAGATCTCTTCTGGTTCAGATCTATAATCTCGTAGATCTCTTCTGGTTCAGATCTCGTAGATCCTGTGGATGTTTGCAATCTTTTGGAGGCAGCGGAACGTGACGTAGCTGGTCAAAAGGCTTTCGATCTGGTCTGCTTAAAATATGGCTCTGAGCTTCACAAAAATAACTGGTGGCTCATCCGCCTCTGGAGGGCAATCTCCTGCCCATATCGTGAGTGAAGCCCCAGCTCCCACTATCCAAGTGGTCCAGGACTCACTCGATGAAGCTTTGAAGTTCTCTGAAAGTTGCCCTAATTTGCCGGTTCAATGTTTTTTGGCCGCGGTTGATAGCACTCCACAACTGGATCTCGGAGGTATGGAAGCCTATCATTTCTGATGAAATAAATATCTAACCCCTGTGCTAGAGGTTTCTTTATAGTAGATTTTGAAAATCCTGAAAGCGGACAATGTATTCTAGAATCGGGCCTTGTTTTGGGAAAAATCAGGCCTATTCATGAAGCATGGACCCTTCATTCGATTCCCTCTACAGCAGTGATAACCTCAGCACCAGTTTGGGTGAGATTGCCAAGCCTACCCTTGCATCTCTGGAATCTCTCCTCGCTAAAAGCCATCGGAAATGCAATTGGGAAATTTTACTGCAGGTGCCCAGAAACAGAGGAATATGCCAGAACCACCTATGCACGCATCTGTGTGGAAATGGATTTCAGCACTGGATTCCCAGCTGAAATAAACCTAACAAATAAAGACTATGTGTGGAACCAGAAGCTTGATTATGAAAGTGTCCTCTTCAGATGTCGATCGTGCTTTGAGACGGGGCATCTAGCCAAAAATTGCCCAAAAGCCTCTGAGAAAAATTTTTCTAGAAAAAACCACCACAGATCTAGATGGTGGGAAGGAGCACAAAAAGAAAACTACACTGTCATCAAAGAAGAATATTCTAGAGAAAACTCTGAGCCACAAGAAATCAAGGAAGAAGGAAACAACTCTCAAAGCAAGCAAGGAGAAAGCCCGCCCCAACAAATCAACAGTTATGAGGATCTGAATACAGCAGAAAATGAATCTTCATTTAACAGCAAAGCAGATCTCCTAAACCAAACTTCTCCGACTATAGATCGCGAAGCTAAGACACCAATGTCCCAAGAACCAGAACCAGAACCAGAAGAGATGAAGGAGATGCAAGACAAAGGAAGTTGGAAGACCATAGAGAAAAGAAAGAAAGCTACAACACCAATCTCGCCAAGAAAGACGAGGAGCCAGACAAGTAAAAATTAAGAAAATTGTAGGTCTGATAGACCAATTTGGTCTCAGTGGACGTTAACCATCATCATCATCATCATCAATAACATGGTGAGTGTGAGACAATCCATTTGCATAAGAGCACAAGAGGGAGAAACCCCATGACTGTAAACGAAAGAAAATCTGCGTAGAACTTTTATTAACAACCTGTAATACAAGATGAAAAAAGGGCTAAAATTGAAGAAATGTTGCAAAGTGGACACTTGGTCTGATTCTAAAAAGAAAATAGCAAAGCATACCAAAATAGGCATAACTATGTTTACCTGAAAAAAGTAGACAATAATATATCCCCCTAGAATATGGCAGGAAAAGGGAAATTATCCTGAACTTTACTTATACATGACTACTACATATGTAACAATTGAATTCATATAAAAGCATATTAGTGCTACCTAGTACGATAATGCACTAGTTGAAACTTATAATAAAAAACAAAAACAATAAATGTTTTCTAAAATATTATTATTACTATGTAAGTAGTGCAAATGGAATTGGTACTTTCATGGTATGAAATTTATAGTAAAACCATGACGGGATCCTTGTGAATTGGTATGGGCATTGGGTAAGTAAAAATATTTATTGTTATTGTGATAAGTTTACAATGATACTGCTAACTCTTATTAAGTGCAAATTGCTAACCTTTGCTGGGTTATGGTACATGTTGATGACCCTTATTGGGTAAATAAATAGTAATTAATAGTGTTTGTAATAAATTTTAAAATTATATATATATTCTTAAATAATGATTGATGAAAACGAGGATGTAGGTCTATGGTCGAACGTCTACACAATCTTGATCAAAGAAAAATTATGATACAAAAGAAAGCAACTACCCAGGTAAAAGTGTGGTGGAAGTACTTGAGCTTGGACAAAGCCACCTGGAGAATGAGGATTTTATGTACAAGGTGTATTATGGCCAATTCTGAGGGCCAAAAAATGCCCATGATGTTGTTTCACTTGAGGGGGGAAAGAATTAACACCCCTCATTAAAGTTGTAAATATTTTATTTACTACAAATGACTTGGTAAAACTATGGGCCATGTGAATGACCTAGTATGGATTGTTAAAAACATAAAGGTTTATTTTATTTAATATCAAATTAATATTAATTATGGTTAGTCATAAAATTATGGGAAAGAGTGCTAAATGATAATTTCACTTACCCTACCTTTAGAAGATAGTTATTCCTCTCCCTAGAGATAAATAATCTCAAATGGGAAAAGGGAACCAAGAGGATGAAAGGGAAGAGATAAATAATCTCAAATGGGAAAAGGGAACCAAGAGGGTGAAAGGGAAGAAAACCTGAGGCAACCTTGAAGACTTGTTACTTGGTTGGAGGAGATCCAAGAGAGGAAACCAAGCTGTAAGATTTGAACCTTAGACAAGACATTGTTCAAGTAGGAAGGATGTTGCCAACAAAGAATTCTTGAGCTAGTTGGCTAGTGGAATCCTAAACTGAAGCTTGGTGCTTAGATGAAATTCAGACTAAAGGCTGGCTAGGATCAAGAGAGGTCTTGAAATAACTTGTAAAGGTTACTGATCTGATAACTGTTCTAAAAGTGAGTACTAGCCTTGGGGGAGTTTTGGTGCTGATCACAATACTCATTGGTTGGGTGGAGCACTCTCTTTCATGAGTAATTTTATGGTTGGTTTAAACATTTAAGAAATACAAATAAGTATCATTACTGTGTTTTAATTATATTTTGTTCCTTCTAAATATGAAATTCTTTTCTGACTGTGGTAAGTTATATTTCTCTACAATAAAGATGAATTTGTAGAATGAAAACAAATCCTAGCTTGTGGAAGACTCACATAAAAAACAAATAAAAGTTAATTCTGTCTATCTCATATTATTATACACTATTTAAACTTAAATTTCTTGTTGATATGCGAAAATTAATCTATTACTCGACTAGGTTAGTTTTCGACTAGTTAGTTTTCAAGCTAGAACAAACATTAGTCTATTAGCTTGACACAGTCCCAATCCTAGTTTTTATATATTTGTGTGCAACAATTCTTAGAAAAATTAATAGGTATCAATACTCTAAAAGTATCTCATCTCAATATTTCCGATGGAAAGATATAGGTTTTGACAATCGGGAAACAAGTATTGTTATTACAACGAGAAAAATAAAATGCAGTGAAGTTGTATTAATAGTTGATAAGTATCATTTAAGATTTAAAATGAGTTAACACCTCAAGAATTAATTGGAAATACTCAGAGATGAAGACCTGAGAAAGATTTAATAGCAAAATTTGTTCATGCAGCGAATGCGGCATTGGAGAACACAATTAACAGAATAATTTCTTTCATAGAAACAAATGGAGGAGATAACTATGGAAGCAAATTCTACGCCAAGGAAAATAAGTCTCTCTAAACTCTTAGGGTTAGTATGTCTAACGAGAGCATGTATCGAATATCAGAACTATTACTTAAAAATTTATGCATGTATTGAATATCAGAACTATTAATTAAAAATGTATTCTTAGACTAGTGGAAAAATGATGGAAAATATAACATGCCCAGAATCATTTCACGTACAACATTAACAAGGGAGCCACTGCCGTGGCTATAGTCCCTGCCGGGGTATAAAAACACTTTGTGCAACTTGTCTTGTAGCATGCAGAAATACAAAGACAATCAAAAGATGCACAATGTCTTGTAGCATGTAGAAATACAAAGACAATCATAAGAGTTGTTTCGAGATGGCTACATCCATCCCTCTTCATCTCCCTGTGGCTCTCCGGTGATTTTGAAACCTTGAAAGGATCGTTCATGGTGCCTGTATTGAGGATTGGGCATGAAATTGAGCCAATACAATTCTCTTACAAGCTTACAGAAAAATTATTTTGACTAGCATATCGGTGTAGGATACAATCTCAAAATTGATGGAAGGTGTTGTCTTGCAACACGATCCGATGGATCATTGAATGAAGGGTTCCGAGTGAGGTTGCTATATGAACGTTTTGTCCTGCCGCCGAAGCTCTGCCACTTCTTGAAAATACACTTCATTTTGGTCACCTTGCTTGATGTCTTCACCATCCTTCTCAAAGGGTACTAAGTTCTGCCACTTCTTGAAAAAACACTTCATTTTGGCCACCTTGCTTGATGTCTGCACCATCCTTCTGAAAGGGTACTAAAGTTATCGTTCTTGCTTATCGAAAGGCCTTTGCAGATCCCTTGTCCCTTCTTTTTATAATAACTATCACAAGCCTAATGTAGATCTCTGTTATGGATTGTGATAATTTAAAATATGGAATATCAGATATGCAAGAACAACAAGATATGGGCGATCTATTTTACTAGCATTTGCAGGTCTGCTTTTATAAGCAATAAACCTCCAAGATTGATATTATAAATGGCCCCTTCTGTAACGCAGTTGATAAACACTAACTGTAGATTATACTGTAATCGCTGAAACAAAATGCTATCGCGTTAATATTGCAGGAAATCCGAACTTCATAAGCATAAATTAATATTTATGCACACCTTTCTCTTTTTAATATCTCAATTCCTTTTAAAGAACTATGTGCATAATCACACATTTCATAAAATTATGATAAACATTTAGTTTTTCAAATAGTGATATCGACAGTTAACCTTTATTTTTTTACGTATAATTGATGCTTCTGAACTCTTAAGATGTTCTCAAAGACGATTTTCTAATTAACTAAGTGCACAATTACACGTCTAAGGTAAACACGTAATTTTTCAAAGGGTGATATTAATATTTAACTTTTAATTTTCATCTATAATTGATCCTTTTAAGCTTATAAGATATTCTCAAAAACGAATTTTGATATATTTGCGAAGAAAAAATTAAGGTCCAAAGCAAGCAAAAGTGGTATAAAAAAGTAGTACCGAACACAAACCAATGTTGCATTACCTTCATTCTTCTATTTTTTTTGAACTCCAGCTTTGTTAACAATGGGAGAGCTTGGCTTTGGATGGGTGCCATCAAAAACACAAAATACACATCTGCTTTCCGGAATAGAAAACCCTTTTCCACTCCTTTTTCTTGGACTAGAAAACCCTTTTCGATCCAAAAAAATTCATTGTCCTTGACACTTGGGAAATAAAGATCTCTGTGCAATGCAATTGCAATTATTTCTTAATAGCATATAAATCTCCACTCGCATCTCTTCTTCCTAATTTATTGTCAAATGAACCCAAAAAAACAATATAAAAAAATA
>APFE030852634.1:53368-82752 GCA_000404065.3 Pinus taeda
TTGTAAGCATATTTCAGTATTTTCCATTAATGAAATGAAGCATTATTTCCGCTGCATCTTTGTGTATATGGTTATCTCTGTATTTTATTGCGTTCCTGTTTAAATCCGGATCAGTTTTTCCCTTAGTGTTAGGCCGTGTGAGGAGTGGACGCCTAGCCTGTTTAAGGAGAAAACCGAACAGCATAACGTTAGTCAACAGTAGTAATAATACAGCTGCAATAAAATCAAAACTCAAGGAAGTTGTCCTCGTCCTTTAGTAAGACACTTACCACTAAAGGAAGTGCCAGACAATGAAAGAACTGCACTCGTTCCAGTGTTGCAGATGGACCCGAATGCTGGATAACCCTGCAGATGCGTGTTGCATGAGCCAAAACATGAGTTTATCAGTAATCGAAAGGAGCGCACGGCCAAAAGAGTATAGAAGGAACTTAACATAGTGTATTTGTTTACCTGAGGGGTTTGGGATCGAATCCCCCGACACTGGAGCGAGGTTTGTGAACTAGGATCTCCGGAATGGGCCACATGGACTGAACCAGAGCAAAGCCGCAGGAAACTTCCTGAACAAATGATTCCATCACCCTAGGCGTGCATTAGTTGAGGCGGCAGCTCGCGGAGGTGATCTGCCACCGTTGGATTACAAAGTGCTCCCTCCACTATTGATGCAAGGTGATCTGGATCAGCGTGTCGGCCTTGTACAGTACGAAGCAGAGCAAGGGTTATTTCACATAGTATTGGATAGAGTTGCCACGTGATGGCTGGAGGGAAATAGAAAGTTACCTTCGGAACAAATGCCGCGTGGACAACATGCGTCCAAACCATACAGAGATATTTAAATAAAATTGAGACGCAGTACTCCAACCCTTAAATGTTGTGTGATAGTGTTATGAATAAGCAACGTAGGGTGAATAATTGTAAAATTTAATCTAAAGGTAACATTGGGCATGTAGAACCTTAGGAGTATATTTATACACGTAAAAAAAAAATTAATTCGTGAGTTATAGAGACATGACATATTCATATCATTGTACCATGTAATTTCATAAAATAAAATTTCAATAGAATAGACTCTCCACCACTACTATATTATCATTTCCATGGAATCTCCTTTACCCATACCGTAAATATTAAGCACTATGCACTAAGTTTCATCTTGTCCATTGAAATTTACTTTATTATTATCAAATAGACAAAATAAAAAGACATTGTACAATTAATTGAGTTAATAGACTATACATTAAATTAATAATTGAGAAACTGAAAATATTGATTTAGTGTCTTTTCATCTTGTCATCCTATAATAAAGTATCATTCCATGGACAAAATAAAAGACAAATTATTAAATTAATATACTATACATTAAATTAATAATTAAGAAACTGAAAATAATATTAAACACTATGCACTAAGTTTCATCTTGTACATTGAATATTAGTTTATTATTATCAAATAAACAAAATGAAAAGACATTGTACAAATTAATAATTAATTATCAGTAGACCATACATTAAATTAATAATTGAGAAGCTGACAATATTAATTCGGTGTCTTTTTATCTTGTCATTCTCTAATGAAATATTATTCTATGGACAAAATAAAAAGCAAATTATTAAGTTGGCAAACTATAGATGCTGATATTGAGAGAGACTGGTATTCATGTTGATATTGTCGTTTGAATCGAGAGTAGCGCTGTGCAGTTTTGATTGATATCAAAATCATTTCACTTTTCAACGAAGGGAATCTTTCACAAATTTGATGTATTTTTGGCAGTAAAAACTTTAATTTTGTATTGGAGAATAAAGTTATTATTATGTATATTTAAATTCATCTACTTGTTATCAATGTGCTGATGATCAAATAGTATAATATCAATAAACAAATAACATAATTAATTATCAGGGATTCGCTCGCTGATAATTTACTGAGCTTGTTGAATATCCAATAATATACATCAATTAATAACGAAAAAATAGCATAAATCAATTAGACACAATATATGAAGGCTTATGCCTTAGTAAGAAATGAAAGATCATTTTAGAAGCAAACTAACGCTTCAAACACATCACTTGGTTTGTCTCCTGAGTAGTCTTTCCTTGCCATTTTTGTCTTAGACTTTCATACCATGTGATGATGTCACAAAAGTGATATATTCATAGAGTATAAAATCCTTGTAATGCGTCTAGTAAAATAAAAATGCATATATATAGATAAGGTTTTCTCTTATCAGTAATGTGTAGAAGAGCATAAATGTTTTGGAGGAAATTTGTATATTGATGGACGATATTGAAAATATGTTATGAGATTCTTTACCATGATATATGATCTGGTAATTTCTTTTGCTTTATATTTTATGATTAATGGTGATGCATGAAAACTTCTTATGCTTTTAAAATTTTGATTGCAGTCACCTTGAATCTTTCTTATAACAGGCAGGCAAGATATGTATTTTATTTTGAACATGATTTGATTTGGTGAGTGGAGAAAAAAAAATCATAAGATTGTACATATAGTGGCATTGTTTGTTCCATGTGCATCATGAGTATTCATGTGAAATGATAGTTAATATTTTTTAATGTTAGTTATAAGAGCACTCTGAAGGGTAATAAAGTTAGAAGACTATATGTAAAGGTTCTGAAATGTTGATTAAATATATATTCTTGGTTAACCGGGGACAGGGACAAAAACCTAATGTCAATAAAGATTAAGAATCACATCTTGCGGATACATGACAGGCTTAAGCTATATACGAAATATAAAGAAAAAAGAGGTTGGAGATACTGAACAATATTATTGGCACTTGCTCTTCTCGGGTTGCATTTTTCTTCTCTTTCTCCTCTTCATCTTATTTACAAGATGCCCTTTAATGTTTTAAACTCTCATGGAAACATGTTCAAGCGAGTTGATTCCTTGGATTTGGAGTCAAGTAGAGTCTCTGGCCTTCATATATTGTGTCATACTTCGAATTTAGACAATCATAGATGCTTTCGTTCATCAACTACTTAATTTGCTCTTCTGGTCGATTAGGCGTAGTTAAACAATTGAATTTTGAAATATCATGTTTCAATCCGTATTGCATTTTAAAGTTTGAGCTATCATGATTATCTTATCCGTCTAAAACTATCAGAATTTTTAGATTTTTTTTTATTATTATCAATAATTATTAAGTTAGTGTAAATTTTTATTTATAATTTGAGAATATTCTTAAGAGGTTGAGATTTATTTGAAAAGTAATCATAAAATTGATTAATTTAAAAAATAAAATTATTTTGCATTAAATTTATAGATTTTGTTTTTAATCAATAATATCAATTGGCTAGTAAAAATTTAACCTCTTTTTAATATATTAAAATGTTTCTAATGAGAGTGGATTTGGACTGGCTCTGCGACGCGGCAGCCCTGCCCGACTGATCCCTGAGCCCTCGACCTAGCCCCCAGGCTCTGCCTGGCTGGGCCTCCTCTGCTCACCTGCCCTTTCTGCGCCTTCTGCGCTGACCCTGCCTACGGGGTTCCCATCTTTGGCCGCCCTGTCCTTCTGCTGAGCGCAGCGGGCCTGCTATGGCAGGATCCGCTTCCCCCCCTCCGTTTTCTGAAACCCCTGCGGAATCATTCGCAGCCCTCCTATCAAATCATTCAGAAGCCAGATCCCGACCCTCCCAATCAAAGTTCATTAAGAAGTTAGATGAAATTCCTGAAGTAAATCTGCCCCCATCTCTGCCCAGAAAATCGGCAATAGCCCTATCAGAAAGAGGACTGGTTGGACAGTTCACTAGCCTCTGGCCCTCTCCAAGAACGGTCCAAAAATGGGTGGAGCATAACTGGAGCTCAATGATTCAAGGGAAGATAGCCATTCGATTCTACGGGCGTGGTTACTACACCTTCTTATTTGAAACGAAAGAAGACAAGCACCTCATCTTTCGCAACGGGCCTTATTTCATGGACACAAGAGGTTTATATCTGAACCGTTGGACCCCGGATTTTGATCCGGAAATGGATATCCCCAGCACGGTCCCTGTTTGGGTGCACCTCCCCCATCTGCCCTTGCATTGTTGGGGGGACGAATCGGTCAAAGCGATCGGTAATGCTGTTGGAAAATACATAGACAAATCGGAACCAAAGGAAAACATGCATGCATGCGCTAGGATCTGCGTTGAAGTCGATCTTGGAAAAGGACTGTCGGAAGCTGTAAAGCTAAGAGTGGATCAATGGATGCACATTCAACAGCTGGACTACGAACAACTACCCTTCAAGTGCAAGGTATGTCATGAATACGGTCATTTTGCTAATAGATGCAGTAAACTGAAAGAAAACGAAGCCACTCAAAACGAGGAAAACACTGAAGGATCTTGGGAACAAGTCAAAAGGAAAAAGTCCTCTTCGAACCCAGGCACCAATACCACAACCCCTCCAGCATCAAAACAACCCCCGCCCCTCCCCCTCCCCCCCCCCCCACCCTTTCCCTCTTCCTCCAACCCTTTTGAAACCCTAACTGAAGAAGTCCTCGGCCTCCCCCCCCCACTCCCCCCGCCCTGCCTCTCCCTGCTCTAATCCTCCCTCCCTCCCCCCACCCCCACCATTGAAAGAATCCTTATAAGGAAAAAAGCCAAGGAAGCTCACCAGCCATCTGACCCCCCAAGAAAAGTCGGCCGAAAGACAAACAGAGAGTTAAGAGATGAAACAACAGCAAAGGAAATGGCAACAGGCACCCAACAACCAATGGACTCCTTCTTAAGCAAGTTAAAAGGAAGTGGCGAGAAAGCCAAGGAGAAATCAGGACCCCACCTCAATACTGGTAAATAATGAATTTGGTCTCTTGGAATTGTAGGGGGCTCGGCTCACCTGTAAAGCTGAAAGCAATCAAGGATCTCATTAACCAGGAAAAGCCAGATATCCTCCTAATCCAAGAGACCAAAACTACCGAGCAAGACTTTCTCCTCCAAACCCAAAGATTCAGAAACTACCAATGCATTTCAAAAGGCTCATCAGGAGCTTCAGGAGGCATAGGAACCTTATGGAATACAAACAAATGGGAAATAATCAGCTCCCAGCTTTGTAATTGGTGGATTCGAACAGAACTAAAGAAAAAAAGCACCCGGGAATCTTACCACATCTACAACATTTATGCTCCTAACCATTACAGAGATAAAGCAAGCTACTGGAACACCCTAGAAATGGACCTCAGTACCACTCACAGCAGTGGGGTAATCCTAGGAGGAGACCTGAACCTAATAAGGCAGATAGATGAAAAATATGGGGGGAATTTCCATGCTGATCAGTCCAGAGACAAGATAGAATCCATCATACAACACTTCAAACTGATCGACCCTCCCCTAACAAATGGGAAATACACATGGACAAACAGAAGAGCAGGAATACACAACATAAAAGAGAGGTTAGACAAGTTCCTAGTACAGGAAAGAGTAGCAGAAAATTATCAAGCAATTAGGAGCCACATAATCCATGGCACAGCATTGGATCACAAGGCCGTGGTTCTCTACATGGACAAAGGAGCAAATTTGGGCCCTCTTCCTTTTAAATATAACAGAACCTGGGATTCCCACAAGGATTTCCGCACCCTGGTAAGGGATCAGTGGTCGATTGAAGTTATTGGCTCACCCCATTTCGTTTGGGAGTCAAAGCTAAAGCACCTCAGGATAGCCATAAAGCAATGGGCTAGGGAAAATGCAATTGCTGAGAAGAAAAAGAAAATAGAGCTGCAATTGGAAATGGAGAGATGGCATAAAGAAAAAGAGCAGATGCAATACACAGCAGAGGATCTAGACAAGGAAAAAGAGCTGTACAAAGAGCTTTACCGGCAGAATCGCATGGAGGAAGAAGAGGAAAGAATAAAATCACACTGTCTCTGGTTAAAAGCTGGGGACAAAAACACCTCTTTCTTCCACAATAATGTCAAGATTAGAAGAGCAATCAACCAGATAGACAGAATAGAAGTTGATGGGAGAGAACTCAGGGATCAAGAAGCCATAAAAAACGCAGCACATGCGCACTTCAAAGCCCTCCTTTCGGCGAACTAGCACCATGACAGCGATGACTTCCTAAGTATAATTAAGAGCAAGATAACAGAGGAACACAATAACAAGCTGGAGCAAGAACCTACATCAGAAGAAATCCAAGAGGCTACCTTTGGCATGCAGCAGGACAAGGCCCCCGAGCCGGATGGTTTCACAGTTGCATTTTACAAACAGCATTGGGACATTATAAAGAAGGAATTTGTAAGAATGGTAAAAAATGCATTTAGAAAACATAAATTGGGGGACAATACAAAGTCTTCACATATAGCCTTGATCCCCAAGGAAGCCAACCCCAAATCCTTTGATAGATTTCGGCCCATCTCGCTTTGTAACGTCTCTTATGAAATCATAAAAAAAATAATAGAAAACAGGATAAAGAATCTTCTTCCTCTCATAATCTCAGAGAACCAGGGAGGGTTTGTCCCAAAGAGGCAGATCATAGATAATGTTATTTTAGTCCAGGAAGCAATACACAGCAGTTACAACAGAGGAGAGCTTGGAATGATCATCAAACTGGACATGGCCAACACTTTCGATCGAGTAGACCACTCCTTCCTTTGTGCGATTTTAAAGAAATTCGGCTTCTCTTCCAACTTTATCAGCTTGATCAGAGCTTGTATTTTTTATTCCTGGACCGCCCCACTGATCAATGGCAGGCCCAACACTTCTTTCAGAAGCTCCAGAGGCCTGAGGCAAGGCTGCCCCCTCTCCCCCTTCCTTTTCATTATCATGGCGGAGTCTCTCAGCATCCACCTAGAAAATCTGCGCAGTAAGAGAGAAATTACAGGCATCCGCATTGAGAGAGGGGCAAAGGAAATAAACCATTCATTGTTTGCAGACGACACTTTACTAATTGGGGGTGCTTCTAGTCTAATGGCTAGGAGGTTTAAAAAGACTCGGGATGCTTTTGTTCAAGCCTCAGGAGGAAAACTGAATAACAGAAAGTGCAAACTCTACACTTGGAATGTGCCTCTTCAGATTCAGCAAAGAATCTCCCAAATCTTGGAGATTCCTCTCCAAAAAAATTGGAGTTCTTTCCCTTATCAGGGCCTGCCCCTGGCAAAGGAACATATTAAAGGAGAAGTATGGACAAACCACATTGAAAAAATGAGAGGACATCTCCAAAACTGGGGAGCCTCTTGGCTCAACCTAGCTGGCAGAACAATCCTCATAAAGGCTGTCCTTTCTGGACTCCCAATCTACTAATACGCAATCATTATGGCCCCTGCTAGTATCCACAAACACATGGAGTTCATAATGAGAAGTTTTCTCTGGCAAGGAGGTAAACAAGACACAAAAAAATTCAGTCTTGTTAGCTGGGACCAAATAACCCTTCCTTATGAAAAAGGAGGCCTATCTATAAAAATTCCAAGCCTCTCCAACCAGGCGTTGGGGCTTAAGCTGATCTAGAGGATTCTCATAGGAACTGGCTCATGGTGGGTGGAGGCAATCAAAAGGAAGTATCTTAGAGGCCCAAATTCCAATATCCTCAATGACCCAATAGCAGACATGCCTTGCACTCTGATGTGGCGTCTAGTGAAGAAAGTTCTGCCACACTTCAAGGAAAATGTCTCCAAGCTCCCAGGTAATGGTCAAAGTATTAATATTTGGCTAGACAGAATCTTGAACTCCAACCCAAGAACCCTCCTTCAAGAGCTCAGACCTTTGCAAGATTGGATGGAGGAGAGACACATAATCACCATGCATGACATATCCTTATGGAATCAAAATAGATGGCAGGCTTGGAAAGACCTGAACCTACCTCCGGACCTAAAAGCTTTGTGGCACAATCTGAAGCTCTCTTTATCTGGATTAGCTCCAACAAACAAGGACAAAGAGGACAGATATATCTGGGATTCGGGGGGAGGCTCCTTCACGGCTAAAGAAGGATATAAATCCCTTCAAAACTTAACCCCCACTGCCAATTGGAACCTTTACCCAGCGGCTTGGAAGACAGAATGTCTCCCAAAGTTAAAGCTCTTCAATTGGACTCTATTAAAAGGAAGAATCCTTACAGCGGAGAACCTGAGAAAGAGAGGGATACAAGGACCTTCGATCTGCAGCTTCTGTTGGGCAGAGGAAGAGTCAATTAAGCACTCGTTCCTTCTCTTCTCATTCGCTCAAAGTTGCTGGAACAGGATAACGAGACCCTTGGACATTAGAGGACCCCCTGATCAGTTGCATAACCTCCAGAAGAATTGGAAAAGAGCCTATCCATACTCTATGAAGGGCAAGAATAATATTACAAGAATCTGGAAGTGCATCCCAACTACTTTATGCTGGAACCTCTGGCTCGCAAGGAATAACTATGTCTTCAAGAACAAAATGCCTAACATGGACAGTGTAATAGCCAAAACTATAGCAAACATCTCGGAGGTGGTAAGTGCAAATTTCATAGCACCCCCAGACCAGAAAAGTTGGGCTCAAGAGGAACGGGATTGGTACAATAATTTCAATGTGAACCATGCTCAGAAACCTCCAACACAGAATAAAGCCATTCAGAAACAGGCCAATTGGAAACTCAGGGGAACTAAAGATGAAATAAGGCAATGGACAAGCAAGCAAGACTGCCCACTTTTGTTCTTTGACGGAGCATCGAAGAACAACCCCGGAGCTGCGGGAGCAGGAGGAGTAATTAAAGACCAAGAAGGAAAACACATTTGCAGTTATGAATGGGGATTGGGAAAGACATCGAACAACGCAGCCGAAGCTTACAGTCTCCTCCTCGGCACCACAATTCTTTCCAACTTGGGACTAAAGAACCCAATTATAATTGGGGACTCGGCTATCATAATCTCAGCAATGATCAATGATAAAGATTTTAATAGAGAAGGCCTCAACAACATCAGAAAGCGGATCACAGAAAACATCCGAAGTTTGGGGGATGTCACCTTCAGGCATGTGTTGAGGGAGCATAACACAGAAGCTGACTCCCTTGCCAACAAGGTGGTAAATCGACAGTAGGGACAAGTAAGCGAAAATGAGAAAATCTATGACAAAGACATTCCTTAACTTGTCAAGTAGTCTTTCAGCCCATCAGAATAGTCCCTCTGAGTATTGTCAGACCTATAATCATCCCTTCAGCAAGTCTTTGGACGATCATCACACCCCTCACACACTTCCGCCCTCCTCCTCTATTCTCGACTTCAGCCCCGCTCGTGATCTCCCCCCTGGCTCGGTAGGCAAATGTCCCTTCAGGATCCTTGGTCAGGGATCTTCATACCCGTAGCAAGATATGCAGACAGCACTCACAGGCTCCATCATCCCGTTCCTTCACCCACTATGGCTCCCTCCTTTCCTTTATATACCTGCTCCTCCGAGCGTTTTTCTCACTCAAGCATTGCAGCCCCAGACACAGCTAAAAAGGCTTCGAAGCTTGGAATATAGTGAAGTTGTCCAAGGGAGTGACACCCTCCAGTGCGCTTTCAAAATTTTGAGCCCCTTTCACTTCCTCAGATCAAAGCAAGCCACCTCTTAGAGATTGGGTGCTCAGTACCCGCCTTCTGCCGTCCTCAGGTATAATACAGGGCATTTCTTAAATCTTTGTTTACTAATCAACTTCTTCCAAGCCATGGCTGAAAACCGACCGCAACAAGCAGCACAGGAGGGCGCAGCGCAACAAGGAAATCCCTTAGACAGAGTGCTTGGGAATGACACATGCACTCTGTGTAAAGAGCATGTGTTCATGATAGCCCGTTTTTTTAAACATCACAAAGAGCCGAGGAGTGATTTTGAAGCTGACAGTCGCTCCAAATGAAAGAAGTTGGTCAAGCAAAGAAAGGAAATCGAGGAACTCAAGGTGAAGTGTCAACATCTGGAGGAGGCTATCGACCATATCAAGCAAACAGCATGCAGGCGGAGGCATCCACCAAGGCAAGTCAAAAAGAGGAACAAAGAGATGAACAGAGGGAAGATACAGCAAACCAATTCTGGTGCTAGTTAAATGAACAGTAAAGTAAAGCTCATAGATGGTTTGTTTGTAAGACAGTATAGTAGGTATCTTTTCCAGCAATTTCTTTTCAAATTAATCTCACATAAGTCACGGGCTGCGTCCCGATTTTGGACTTCATTTGTGACTGCTATCCTTGAATCCTATGTAATAGTTCTAGTATGCACAGTTTTTTAATATATGAGTAATCGATCTTGTAAAAAAAAAAAAAAAAGTTTCTAATAGTAATCACAAATCAAAAATAGAAATGATCTAAAAAGTGATTATATCATTTATTTTCTTTTAATTAAATTGATAAATTTAAAAAATATTACATTTACAATATTAATCTATAAAGTGTTTCCTTAAGAACAATTCCCCAGCTCATTGCATAGAATGTTAGAAGAGTTTATTTTTACCGCTGAGAAAAATTGAAGAGGAACACGCTGAAGAGGAACAAGCCTTTAGATTAAGCATCAAGTCAAGATTAAAGAGGAACAAGCTGAAGAGGAACAAGATTTTTATTAATTTATTTTATTATAATAATTTTATTAAAATAATATTTCCTTAAATAATATAAAATTTTCAATTTAATTTAATAAATTATTATTTTTCAATATTTTTTATTTAATTGTTATATATATATATATATATATATATATATGTATATATATATATATAATGTATATATATATATATATATGTATATATATATATTATATATTATATATAATATATATATATATATATATATATATATATATATATATCTATATCTATATCTATATCTATATCTATATATCTATATCTATATCTATATCTATATATATATATATATATATATATATATATAAAGTTTATGTAGAGAAACATTAGAGGGAGGATTCGCTACTATCTCACATTGAATTTGAGCTAAGCTATTTGCTTGATGAGCAAAACTTGGGGTTTGTATCAGCAAAAGACAAATCACTTTTGATTGAGCTAGAAAACCAGAAGGCTAAGATCTTGAAGGAGAGAGAGGAATCCTTCAGACTCGGAAGTAGGGCCATATGGTTGAAAGCAGGTGACGACAATACTAGATTCTTTCATAATTATGCAAAAGGTAGAAAGGTATCAAACACCATATGGAACTTAGCCCTACCAGAGGGAGAAGTTGCTAATATTTTTAACAAACTCTCCCATCTTGACACTTCTCATTTCAGGAATCTATACAAAATCCCACCTGGTTCAGATCTGGCTGATATCATTAATGTGGCTGGACATTTTCCCAGATTTGTAAATGATGATGAGGCCGAGGAGTTAACTGCTCCTATGATTGCAGGAGAACTCAAAGTAACGTTGAAATGGTTCAAAAAGGACAAGAGTCCGCGACTGGGATGGGTGGACCATAGAATTCTATCTTGCTTTCTATGACCTACTGGGGCATGATATGTTGAAAGTTGTGGAAGAATGCAGATTTTCCGGATCGACGTACAATGCTATCAATTCGACTTTTATTGCCTTCATCCTGAAATTTGATACCCCTTCTTCTTTCAATGACTACAGGCCTATTTCACTGTGCAATTGTCTGTACAAAATCATCTCCAAGATCATTGCAAACCATCTCTGCCCTATCCTATCCTGTCATATTGCCGCCAGTAATTCGCCTTTCTTAAACATCGTTAGATACATGAATCCATTGGCTCGGCCCAAGAGGCAATACATTCGATCTGGACAAAACACCATAAGGGCATCATACTTAAGATTGATCTGGCAAAAGCATTTGACCGTGTCAGCTAGCTTTACAATAAGATGCTTCTTATTCATCTGAGCTTTCCCCATGACTTCATCACTTGGATTATGGCTTGTATTACCTCCCCTACTTTCAGTGTTCTCATTAATGGTTCAGCTTCCCATTTCTTTCATTCTAAGAGGGGGCTTAGACAAGGCTGCCCTCTCTCTCCCCTTATATTTTTGATCGTCATGGATGGGCTTAGCCGTTCACTCTCTTTAGCTAAGACTGATGGTAGCCTTCTTGGCCTTAAGATATCTGATGCTTGTTTCCTTACCCATCTCCTATTTGTGGATGATGTTCTCACCTTCCTGGATGGGAGTATTCAGGACTCTCTTACTTTCTCCAAAATTCTCTCACTTTTCTCGGCAGCTACTGTTATGTTGGCTAATCATGCAAAATCTACCATTACCTTAGCTCGAACTTCCATTCAGGAGGCTCAACTTGCCCATCAGCATTTCCCTTTTTGTATCATACCCTTGGACAGGGGTTTCAAATACTTGGGTTTCTAGATAAAGCCTCTCAGTCAGAAAATTGCAGATTGGTTTTGGCTTGTTACAAAACTGGAAAAATGGCTTTTAATCTGGAGTCACAGATACTTATCTAGAGCTAGCAGACTTGTTCTTATCAAATTTTTTCTTGAGGCCACACCTGTTTTTTGGATGGCACTTGCATGGATCCCCAGGAACACTTTGGGTCGATTACAACAACTCTGTAATAGATATCTTTGGAATGGGAATCAAGACAAAAAGATATTTGCATGGGTTAGCTAGAACAAGATTGCTCTGCCAAAGAAATGGGGAGGCTGGGGACTAAAAGACCTTCCTCTATTTGCACATGCCCTTGCAGCAAAAATGGGTTGGACTCTGCTAATAGGAAATAATCTATGGACTTCTATCACATATCATAAGTATATATGGCCTCAGCAAATCATGGACTGAGTTTGCTTGCCGAGCTGGCCTAAAACTAGCATTTCATTAGTCTGGAAGGCACTTTTACACTCCCTGCCTAACATCAGGGACAATCTCTTCTGTAGAATCAACGATTGAACAAAGGCTCACATTGGTTTGGATCCATGGACTAGAGGTGGTGGTAGGTATCAACTGTCTAGAGACCTCTTACATCATCTTCATTCCCAAGAGATCAAGGTGATAGCAAATATTATGGACCCTTAGAACACCAACATCTTCTCCCAAGGATGGAAATCAGCCCTATGGCTTGACTTACCTCCACATTGGCATCAGGAATGGAAAGAATACATATCTGCATTATGCGAATCTCATACCAGGATAAAAGAGGACCAGATGAACTCATCTGGTGTCTTTCGGAGAATGGCATATACTCCCCAAAGACTGGATATCTAAACTTGATCTCCCACAAGCAACCAGAGCAGACTACCTCCTGGTGGAAGAGTATATGGAAATTAACATCATCTCCTTGGACCAGATTGTTCT
The DNA here is from genome assembly GCA_000404065.3 of Pinus taeda. Classification (NCBI taxonomy): domain Eukaryota; kingdom Viridiplantae; phylum Streptophyta; class Pinopsida; order Pinales; family Pinaceae; genus Pinus; species Pinus taeda. The sequence continues at coordinate 66,548 of APFE030852634.1, forward strand.
TTTGGTGTATACTCAGAGATAAAGTTCCCACAAGAGAGACTCTCACCCATCGATCCTTTCATGGGCTGAATTGGTGTATACTCAGAGACAAAATTTCCCACTGGAACTGCCCAATGTGAAAAGAATGAAGGGAAGGCTTAGAAAACTATGTATTTGGGTAAGTTAATGGAACAAAGAGCTCTAAGTACCACTACAAATATGCAATGCATAATTCTAGGCAAGGGAGAACAAGGATTACATAACTGTCAGGGTTAGAAAACTAGATTGATGGCCTAAGTTTCAAGGTTGCTAAGTGTGTTGGTGGAAGGAGGTTGTTCTCTAGGATTGCATAGCGCAAAATTTCAAGAGGCAGAGGATGCTTCACTGTGGATTAGGATTGGAAGGTAAACAATTCCAAGGGGAAAAAATATTGGGCAAAGGTTGATCAAGTTGCAATGATAATGGAATCTCCAAAATGGATAAGTGTGGGACCAGTAAGGTAAGAGGAGATGCAAATAAGCTCGAGACAATGATCTCACACTCATATAAAAAAAAAACATTGCGAGAGGATACACAAAATCAAAATCCACATGCATACCTTTAAATGACAACAAAGAGACACTTATTTCTAAGTGTGATAGTTGAAATGTCACATTGCGACACTTAAAATATAAGTTACGAAAATAGTGTCATTTGCAACCAAAAAGTGCGCTAAGATGTGGGGGAGTATCTACTGCATATTATTATGATATATGTGATTAGATAATGTAGAATAATGCACTAGATTGGTCTTTAGTGTTGCGCTAAATGCAACACATGTATAAGTACAAACAGTTAAAGCGACAATTGCGATGACAGGAAAAAGTGAAAACGACACTTGCAAAAGCTAAGGAAATTGAAAGCGACACATGCTATAGTGAGCATAACACAAAAATGACATTTGTGAAAGTGAAAGAAAGAAAAAAATGATATTTGAAAAAGTGAAAGTGCCACTTGTGAAAGAAAAAGTGCATAAACTTATTGAGAAAAATTATTTGAGTGATGTTATAATTGCAACTGAGAATGGGAGAATTTGTCGACTGAAGATGCACACTGACTATTGACATGGATTTCATAATGCATTGTCTATATATAGAGCACAATGCACTATCTCTAAAGACTGAAAAGGCACTAATTTCAGGTATTGTGCAAGCACTATTATGAAGAATTACAAAATTTATGTCTGCAAAGACGGACATTGAATTTCAAGCTTGCTAAAACAAGTGTGATCATGAATGTTTCAAAGGATTTGAAGCTTCATAAAACATAAACCAATCATGAAGTTACTACGAACAATCAAGGAACAAAAAATCATAGGATCACAAGTAGGCTCCAAAATTCTAATGTAGGCATGATTTTGGAGGGTGTTGTTGCAATGGAAACACCTTTCAGTAGATTTAACCATCTATTTAGGGAATCTGCATCTATATTGCCTTCAAATATATAAATTTCAAAGTTAACTTGTACCTTAAAGGGGGTGATGCATGCAAAGTGATTGTTGCATATAGATGCTTCACCTGCTGATACGCACCAAAGGACATGCAAAAAATATCCATCATCTTGTTCCTTTGTTGCTAGAGGGCCTCTTAGAGAAACATTTTTAAAGGATCTCTTACTCCCTCATATCTATTTTCTTCTGCCATGGGAGGTTGCCAAGGACAGTGAAGCAGGTCTTGCAAGGGTTCAACCAGCTCAAGTCCCAAGTCCTTATACCCCGACCTCATTAGGGACATGCACAAAAAAACATAGAAATGATAGATCACTCTAATACCACTAATCCAAATTTATGAACTAAAAAAAATAAATATAGATTTAAACAAGAAACATAGAGATGTAATGAAACTGAAATTCAATTAATAAATAACAAGTGTTAAAAATTGTTTACACACATAAGAGAAACCAACTAGCTTAGGCAACGGTAGCTTATCTATGAGAAGAGATGTGTTAGCTACATGATTTCAAAAATGAGTTACAATGAGTACCTCATGACTTTTTATCATCAAGAAACAATGGAAAACATGAAATATCTAAACACTTAAACCTAGGAGATGAAGTGCTAAAAGATTGTGGGCCTTGTTAGGATTAACTGAAATGTCAACTTCCCATGGTCATAACTATGGCATGCGATCTCAATTTGGTATGCGTGATAGGCCATTATAAATATCTATTCGAGGACAACAAATTTTGATAAAAAACCTATGTTGTAGGCCATAGGTTTTCCTGTTTCCAAAAAAACATTGTTGAGGGCCTCAAAATGGCTCCAAATGTTCAGGGCCCAAAAAAATTTTAAAAATAAAAACCTACTGAAATAGGAAACTAAAAGGAAACAATGTTGGGGGTCCAGTGAAATAGCCAGGTGGCCACCAATATCCACCTGGATCAAGAAATTAACCATGTATTGAGATATTATAAAACTGCCAAAATACACTTTTCATAAAATCTTGATATGCCATTATGCCAAGGACCTTAAGCCCTCATGTGCTACACCTGAGCAACACATGACCAGGATTTGTAACCAAGGTCTTACCAGATATTGAAATGAAAATCCTTCTCCTCCTTGGTATTTAAATTTTGAAAGTGATTTCCAACAATATAAATGTTGTGATGTAAAGGAGAAATTCAATTCAACCCTTGGAAGTTTGATAAGCTTAGTACCATAAAAAATACAATTCAACCCTCCCTGTGATCAAGAATTTGACCCTTGGAAGATTTGACCAATGATCTGATATCTGGAAATGGGAACTTGGCGCCATAAAAAATAATAGTCCAATCCTTTGTGATGACAGGAACTATAATTTATACTCCTCTATAATAATCACTATATGTGATGTCTCAAATTCATTTTCCAATTCTAAGTGCAAACAACCAACTCAAATACCTTTTATGGACTGGAATCTTAAGGAAGAATGCTTGTATTGAGAACCTTGGTTTGAGCATTGAAGCTTGACCTTCTTTACAAATGAATCTCCAACTCCCTTAAGACAATACAATTTGCTTATATATTAATTTTAATTGGTGGGCAAGCAACGAGGCGGCAAGAATATATATATATATATATATATATATATAAGTCAATGCAACCTAAAAAACTCTATAACACACTACAACCCCTTTGATAAGCATTAAGACTAAACACCCTTGAGAATGGATCTAGGCTGTCAATTAAAAAAATTGTAGCATAACGATCTACCTAATAATTAGGCCGATTAATTAAATTAAATTTGTGGAAAGACTTATTTTGAAATACACTCATCTAATTATAACTTTATTTTAAATAATTATTATTGTTATTGTTATTAATTATAAAAAGAATTAATATATTAGTTAAACATATATACATTTTAAAAAACTTGTAACTATATTCTTAACCATGGAGATTTAGGACCACTTTACCATAGAAATTCTTAACTGTAAATAACTCTTCTTACAATACCATGGCTTATCAATACCGCATGTCTAATATTACATGTGTTGATATGACAATTTCTTTAGTTAGTTAATTTGTCATCAATTAATTAAAAGAAAATAATTAACTTGGAGATAAATCTTAACCCTAGATTTGTGAATACTACTATGAATATTTCAACATATTTCATAGAGAGTAAATCTCTATCATAAATTTAATAATCACTAATAATTAAATTAAAATTATGAAAAGATTATTATAAAATTATTCATTTTGACCGCATAATTTTATACTATTTTCTATACAATTTTACTATCATAATCTTAATTAATAAAAATAAAAATAATACAATTGTATAATAAAAATTATACCGTTGTTTGTACAGGAAGTTCAAACACGAAGAATACATTCGCTATTACCTGTCGAGACAATCCAAGGGGAAACACCCGCTTGCAGACTTCGGCAAACTTGACAGCAGCAATGCCGCTGCTTTTTAAACCAACCGGGCTGTCATATAATTTTGTCATATGCTGGTTTGCTTTAGATAAAACCAGCTCATTACATCAAATTAATTTAAAAATAAAACACAATTATTACGTTTCAATTTTTGTTTGCGTTATGGTCACAATAGGGTTATTTGTTATTAATGATTTTCAATTGTGAAATATTGTTATTCAGTGTTAATGATATAAACTTTTTAATCTAATTTTTTTAATTTTAACTATTTTGAATTAGATTATTTTCATGTGAAAACTTAAAATATTATATATTAACTCTGTAGTGTAATTTTATATTTTGATTTTTTTTTATAGGATATTTATTATTGATGATTTCAAATTTTTTAATCATATTATTGTTGGAAGTAATGTTTCCATGTGTTTTAGGTTGTTGTGAGTTGTTATTATGAGTTCCTAGGTATGATTTTAGAAGTAGTTATTTTGTTGTGTGCGAGTTGTCTATGAGTTATAGATCCACTTTCTTCGAATCTTATCATCTAAAAGTTGGTGATCTACAACTTTATATGTGATTTATTATGTGCTCAATAACAATGTTGTGAGTGATTTGTTGTGTGAACAATATCTCTCCGCTGCCTCTCAATTTCTAATATGGTATCAAAGCTTCTTGTCGCTTGATTCCCTTATGGGAAAGCCAAGAAGATATAAGACCTATGAGAATAATTGATAAGGCTAACGATAAATAGATGTGCCCCTGATGGGGTTGGACAAACGTTGGGATGTGGTCCTTGAGGTTTCCCCCCTCCACGACATGACGCACATGCTCATCTTAATGATCGACTCCATCATTAGATCTTTCCACCTACAGGAGAATCCAAAAAGTACCTTTTTTTTATGTTATGAGGGTAGATGGAATTCATTATGCGGTTGAAGTTCCGGGCAATGAATTTTGGATGCAAGACGCTTTGCAGAGAGAACATTGGGATTCATGGGTGCTCACCAGGAAACTGGACCGGTAGGCTTAGTGTAGTGGAAGGTTGTTTTACAATAGTGTGGAATGTGTTTGCTTCACACACAAATACCTGGGACCCTAGAATACTCTAGAGAGGGGAATTGGCTACTGGTGTAACATCTCTATCAAAGCTTCATCACCCTCGCCCAATTTAGAATTTTGGGTCCTCGATGGTCTTCTCCTAAGTCGACATGAAGGTAAATCTAGATTTCAGTTTCTCCTCGTTTAGGTGGTTTGTCTTATGTTCCTCTCAATTTCTGGGCACCTTGTGAAGGGGAGCCTCTTGAATTCTGGAGTTTAAGTTTGAAAGTTTGGAATGACCCCTATTGCGTCTGTATTTTAAGTTACATACCCGAGTTTCATAAGTCTGGCTCTTGTTGGTGCCTTTGTTTTCGAACACCTCTAGCAGAAACCTATGTATACGTCTCATCTAAGAGGTTATTCGTTATTTCCTAAAGTGTTTTTAATTGGTTGATCTGTGATTGTTTTGAGGTCAGTGTTTCGAGGGTCTATTCTCAGCACACTTGGGTAGCAGGAGTTTACCTTTGTGGGTTTATGGGTTGTTGAGATGAATTATCTTTGGGAATTTGGTTGAATCTGGGAAGTCCTTATGTGCCTATTCGAGAACCTATCCTGGTTTGTTTTCTGGTATTCTCAGGACCATCAAGTATTATTGCTTTCCTACTATTTTTCTTTTATTTGTCTTTTGGAAGAATTTTCGAGGGGTGCTCTAGGACCTCGTTGATTATTTCTTCAGATTTGAATGCTATGCCCCTCCAAAGAGGGCAACCTTGATGTGGGGGTGGCCATCAATTAGATGCATATCATCTAGCTCATCGACACAAGTCCTCTTTAGGAAAATCTTCCATCTTGGAACAAGATGACGAAGTGGCTACCACTCCTAATTGCTCTCCAGGCCAAATAGTTGCTTCAACCTCCATGGAGTCCATAGCAGAGCAACTAAGGAATATACTTGTCAATATGGACATCCTCCATGATCACAGGTATGATGACTGCAATGAACTAGTTGCATATATTAATGATATACAATTAAGTCATAATGAAATATTGGAACAGATGGACAACCTATGACAGAGCCAGTGCAGAACAAATGACCACCTCCGCAATCCGGAAGCTTGAGTGGAACATATTGATTTCCATATGCATGAACATTCTAGCTATTTTCTGTCCCCCCCATTATCCCTCCTAATCCTCCCACTCGATGATATGATGTTGCTAGTTTATGTGCTCATTTTTGTGATCTTTTTGTCTCCCTTCAGCAATGTATGGTTTCTTAGCCCAGTGCAAATAATGTATGATCAAGATTATATGTGGTATTCTCTGGACCCCAATTCCAACAAGTCTGGTTAAAATGAGGAAAAAGGGGCCATTGAGATATCTTTTGTACTCCTTGTTTTCCTGATAATCTAATGAAAGAAATTTGACCCACAAAAAAAAAAACCAGTAGCTTAGATGTGTGCTTACTTTATGCATTTATTTGTTGTTTATTTCCAGGCCTTGAGTTGTTGGGTTTTCTATTGGGATCATCTTGTTGATGGTTGTTGACATTTGGAAGGTATGTTGGATATTTGAGGAGGCATCAAGGTTTTAACTGCTGTCTGGCTTCGTTCTGTGTGTTTTTACAAAATCTTCTCTCTGTTCTGTCAAGTTAGGCGTTGTGCATCTATCACCATTTTTTTATAGAATGGATATGTTATGTTGTTTTGATCCGAGGTATATTATAAGTGGCTTCTGCATGGGTGAGGAGAGTCTTCGAGGCGTTTACCTCTATGGATATCATCTAATAAATTGTATGGTGTAACATCTATTTTTTTTAACTAACGAGATGTTTTTAATAACCAAACAATTTTTTGTGAGTGGAGATTGCATCGACCAAGAAGGATTGAGATTAATTGAGCTAGTGTCATCTTCCTAGCTCCGAGACTTAATGTGAAAAACCAAATGAAGATGCCAATGTTTAAGATGGCATCAAAAAGTATAAATCCATTCAATGTATTAAATAATAAAATGATTTTTTGGCTTGTGGAAGGATTTGGTTATAATAAATTGATGGAGTGTTGATAAAAGAAAAGCTGAAGTGTGTTGATTTCAACTATCACATTGAATTCAAGTCGCTACCAGCTAAAGAAAGGATCAAATGCCATAGAGGTTTATTTGACCATATCCATATTCAACTTACCTAGTGGGAAGCATATATGCTTTGAAGATTGTGGCATTGTTACATTTTTATATAAAAAAAATATTGGTAGAATATTTTATGGTGTTGTTTTATTATGTTGTAGTGTGCTATTGTTCAAGTGTAGTGTGAAATTCAAATGTTGCAAAACCACAAAGAATAGACCAATTATTCAATATAATAATGTGACCTATCACGCTCCGAGAGCATAAGTCATAGATAGTTCTTAATAAGGTCAAGTTGGTGCGACCTGTCATGCTTCAGGAGTGTCAACACAAGTTATTTTATACAATGTAAATTTGTTGAACTATTTGCTGAAGACATTGTGTACCTAGAATGTTATCCTAGATAATTGATGAAGGCTGCAGAGGGTTGTGGATTCATAGATGGTGGTAGTTCCATAAGACAGTTCGGTATCAAGTCTGGCCCATTGCGCTCCAGGAGGTTGAGAAGTGTTAATTTTTCAAAGTATGTGAAAGATGGTTTGAAGTGGTTATGTCTTAAATGAATCAAGTAGGAAGCTCAAAAGTATGGTGAAGAAAAGAGTAGAAACTGTGTGATTTCAAAGTGGATATGAGTGCTAGTGATGACCATATTACACAAATATGATAGAGATCAATATTGTTGTTGTAATGTGTGGTTTTCAATATTTTTTTACATGTAGGAATTAAGGCAGTGTGTTGGAAGTAATACTTCCATGTGTTTTAGGTTGTTATGAGTCCCTAGATGTGATTCTAGTAGTCATTATTTCTCTATGTGGTGAGTTGTCTATGAGTCATAGATCTGCCTTCTTCGGATCTTACCTTCTAGAAGTTGGTGATATACCACTATATGTGTAATTTATTATGTAACACATATTTCATTAAATTTGGAATTAAATAGTGGATCTAGAATTTCAAAATAACCAAAATAATCAATTTTAGTGATGTCATTGTAATAAAAAATTTCCAATTTTAATGAAATATGTGTTATGTGCTCAATAACAATATAGTGGGTGATTGGTTGTGTGAACAATCTCTCTCCTCTCTCTCTCAATTTCTAATAGTTATTTATTTTAATCATTTTAATTAGTTTGTTATTATATTTCTAGCATTTGCCCCTAAAAGTACAAAGATACGCCGAAGGAATTGAACATACCTATGATGTTACTGCAAAAATGTTGTAGCAAAGGAAAGATAATGACCTAAAGGGTGGAGGATGGAGGGGAGGAAATGTGTTTAGGCTTGCAATAGTCTCACACTTGTGTCAATGTATGTCTAACAGATGTTGCTCAAACCACCTAGTTAAGTCATTTTTTTCCAATCATATCTCTATGTCAAGATCTTATATACATATTACATCCAAACTATAACATGCAAGGTAATGAGGAGAAACATTACCATAGGTCCACGTCGGCATTGGTGGACAAAAAATGTAATTGCATAGAGGAAATGACTAAAGTCAGCATGTGTTGATAATGAGGTTTAATAAAGAGCATCTTTCACTAGAGTGACCTTCATATTCAATGATATTTTGCAATCAACATAAAGAAGGGGGTTTGTTTTAGAATTTTAGCTATCTCATTTTAAAAAATTTAAATTAATTTGGAGCCATTTTCTTGGAGCCATTAATTCTAGTTTTAAATTTAAATTTAGGTTTCTATCTAGTAAAGATTTGTTGGAATTGCAAATTTATGTGGTGTAGTTTACACAATCCGAGTGTCCAAGTAAACTTTAAAGGCATTGCATCCATTTATGCATTCAAAAATATAGTTTTAAAATGAAAAGTTACACATGCTATATACATATATAGAACCAATATACATCCTTTTTTAAGAGGATTAAATCTCTTAAGGTGCATACGTTTTTTCAATTTTTGCACTCTAAAATAGGTCCCATAGGCTATCTTTAGCCTTGTGGACATTAAAACTTTATTTCTATCTTCCTCATCTTTCCAAAAGTAATTATAGTTTCCTTTGCACAACTCACGTGGATGCCACAATAATGAGTGACCATGTGAGTTAACAGTAGTTAAGAAGTCTTTATGTCAAGGATGACCATTCCTAAACAAAAGAAAAGTACCAAATAACATCTTAGGTTGAACACGATTTAAGGTGGGAATTAGTTAAAGCAATTTTGTGAGGGAGTTATCTTAAGAATCCCTAAACTTGGAATTTCTATACGAACTTGACAAAAAATATAGATATTTTTTGTTATAAAAAATATTTCTTAGGTTATGATCTAGTTGTAAATAGGTTGAAAAAAACTAAATTAATCCCATTTAATTTTTCAATTAAACATTTTATATCATTCTACCTAAAAACAATCCTTAAACACCTAAAGTAAATCAAACAAAATTAACCCCATTTAATTTTCAATTAAACATTTTATATCATTCTACCAAAAACAAACCTTAAACACCTAAAGAAAATCCTTAAAAATACATATGTTAATGTAAATATTATCATATTTATTTATATGCTACCATCAAGAATAGTGTAAGAAGCCATGTGAAATTGGCTTGTTTAAATCAAATTTAATTTAAGGTGTCCATCCCCACTACATCATAGATATCATGGATTTTGAACATGAAGCTCCATAAGCACATCCTAAAAATGAATATATTTAGTTTTTATTTATGACATATAAGTAAATATTTCACTACACATTACATGTATCATAATCAACTTATGTAAAACCCTGGTACCTTTTCTAGTTCCAAGATGAAGATAATTCATTATATTTTAATAAAATAAGAACTATTTTCTTGTAAATGTTTTAATGACTTCAGTAATAAGAACTATTACCTATCTGTTGCATGATCTTGCTTATTTATATTTTATTTTCAATGTCATATTATGGTGACATATATTTAATTTTTATTCCCTAGCAATTTAAGTATGTAATATAATTGTAAAAAGTAAGGTTATCAAGTTTTTATAAATATAAATATTTAAATGTGAAATTAAAAGTGAATTTGATTAACAAAAAACTTTTAATGAATAACTTAAAAAGTAACTATATTTAAAAAAAATTATAATATATATTTTTTAAATGATTTTTTTTTTAAGCTTGGTATGACCTTTCTATTCATTTTCTATTAAAAAGGGGCAAGTTACAACCAAAGTCTAATTGGTTAGGTGGCCTCAACATTCCCAGAGGGAACCAAGTATGCTGGCCACCTAACAACATGATAAGCCATCCAAAAACAAAATGTAATACGTTTGTCAATCTAAGCTAAAAAATTCAGATTGTCCTTATACTTCCTATCATCTAGATAACTCTAAACATACTGAAAATACTGATAAGAGTGAAACTGTTGCATACAAGAAAAGTCAAAATGAGAGGTGATACACCAAACTACTGATCATCAGCTAAGTCAATAGGAGTTAGATCCTTTGCAATTGACCCTGGAAGTTTTGTTTGTGGAATGCATGAGATATGTTGTTCAATGCGGTTGAGGCAACCATTTTTCTTCTAGAGTTGAAATTTAATTTGCTGAAATATTGACTCTAATCTAGCAATGTCTGAGAGGATGAGGTTGACCCTAAAGGTATATGCTCCAAATATTTGATGAGGAGGTTTTTCATCATCCAATACAAGTGAACAATTTATTTATACTGAGAAATCCTTCCCCTAGAGTGCCTTGGGTCAGGCGCCAGGGTCTAGTAGTCAGCCCAATCGATGTCTAATATACCATCTTTTTGGTTCAACTCCACTTCCCATTATGCTATGAGCTGGAAGACCTAGGTAGAGCCCTCATGATAGGCAGTAGTAGCTTCATCAATAATTCTAGAGGTTGACTTATGCCCATGAGTTTTACCTGTAGAAGAGTTGGGTTTACAAAACTTAGTGGCAACTTTGGGCTGCTTCCGATGACCACGAGAATCCCGGGTGGTCTTACCGTTCACTGAGGCAACGCGATCCATGGTTCTAGAATAGTGGAGCAAACTGAAATCAATTGTCTTGAACCGTGTTGTTTAACCCAAGGTGAGCCGATACCTAGGAGCAGTATGCTTCTAGGGGTCACACTAAGCTAGGGGACCCGAGGATGGTGGCCTATACCCATTGTAAGTGAACCAATGCTCGGAAAAATACCTTGAAGGACTTCTCCACCAAGCTTCCGAGTTCCTTAGAACAAACCGTATGCAAACAAGAATCACTAACATGAGACTTACCAAATTTACCAGCGAAAAGGACAAGAACTTGCTTCCCAATTATGTTATTGCCACCTTCAGGAATGAAATTAATTGAGGTCATATGTGAGGCCACCGCTACATGCGCCTTGTGCATGTGGAGGCTGGTGAGGGATCTCCTCAGGATCCTCATAACATCCATCAATTGTTGGCGGGACCAAATAGATCCAAGTCGCAACCCGATCGGGGAGGAATGAAAATATTTATTTGAAATGAAAGTGAGTTATTTAATTGATTTGATAATTTTTCCATCACTTAAATATTAACATTGTTAATAATTTTGTTATTATGATTTACTTTTCTTTAATAATGAGTGAGTAAACATTTCCCCTATTTTTAATTTGCAACAATAAGTAAACACTTCCCACTCTTGATTTGAAAGAGTACCTACTAAGTAGATGATATGCATTTATTGTTTGGAAAATTTTAACATTATTGAATTGTTTATTTTACATATATTTGTTTTGTATGTGAAATGGAGAAATTATAACTCTCAATTTCATATTAACAAATTATAAATATAAAAGAGAGAAATTAATATATATATATATATAATATATTATATATATATATATATTCTTTGAATTTGAACCTATACCATTTTACCAAAGAAACACACACACACACACATATATAAGTTAAGAGATTTGAACCAGGTATCTTAATAGTGCACCCATTCACCGTCGATCCAAAACCCCATGGGCCATATATCAATTCAATATCTAATTTAGCCATAATCTTAAAATTAAATTATCATTATTATTATTTTCCAAAAACATTAAAAATAAATAAATAACAAACTTAATTTTAATTTAGATTTTAAAAATTAAGTAAATATATGTATCCCTACTTTATCATAGAGATTCTTAATTTGTAAATAGGCTTTGCTATAATATCATGGACCATTACTATGACTTATGAATACTACATACCCAAAAAACCATAACTCATTTCATATGACACTTGTTCATATAACATTTTTTTTATTTAATTTAATTAAAAGGATAAAAATACATAACTACTTTGGAGATAAATCTTAACCATTAATTTGTGTATACTACTATGAAAATTCTAGAATATCTCATGGAGGTTAAATCCTTACCATCCACCTAATAATTATTGATAAGAATCATAAATGGTTAATGTGGACCTCCAAGCGGCCCACTATGAGAACATAGGTGTCTTGATATTAGTTATGATAATACTAAAACCAAATATTATGTGTTATTTAGATCTGATTAGTTGCATTGAATTTTAATAAATTTAAAAAATTAGATTCGTGTGTGGCTCCTGGCCCACGAATTTCCTAGGGATTTGAGATTATTCTAATTCTAATAAGTTTCTCCATAATAATTTTCTCATTATTATTTATAACATTCATTTATATTATATATATAAGCATATTTTATTTGGCAAAATGGTCCATTACTTTTAATAAATTAAAAAAATTAGATTCATCCCACGTGGCTCCTCAGCCATGAATTTCTTAGGCATTTGAGATTATTCCAATTCTAATAAGTTCCTCCATGATAAGTTCCTCATTATTATTTATAACATTCATTTATATATAAAAAAAAATATTTAGCAAAATGGCAATTTTACAATAAGATGAAAAATGTAAACAATGCGACCAATTTCAAAATAGGACACGTTCGATGTAAATATATAAAATTATTATATACTAGTGCTTTAAGAATTTATTGACTTGATTTCACTTTAAAGCTCATGACAATTAATTATTATCGTGGCAATGCTCATTTTCTTATAATACTGGTCAACCTCAATGAGAATTAATTATTATCGTGGCAATGTTCATTTTCTTATAATACCAAAAAGATAATTATGATTTTCAATGTGGGGTTGATCACCTCTTATAATATCTTAGCTTCCTTTTCGAGTCTATAATTAATTATTATTGTGGCAATGTTCATTTTCTTATAATACTGGTCAACCTCATGAGAATTAATTATTATCATGGCAATGTTCATTTTCTTATAATACTGGTTAAGACAGAAAGATAATTATGATTTTCAACGTGGGGTTGATCACCTCATTATAATACCTTAGCTTCCTTTTCGAGTATAACTCCTCGTCATTATAATACCTTAGCTTCCTTTTTTAGTATAACTCATCGTCCCATAACGTATCCTTAGATTTGTAATTTCTGATTACATTTAAAAGTAATAAATAATTTTAATCATTTGAAAATATTAGAATTTATTGGATTTACATATATATTTTCTTAATTTATGTGAGTAGTCAAAATATGATAATGAAGATTTGAATAAGTGAAATGATTTTGAGTAGATTAGCTCACTGATATAAATTAAATGGCCAGTAAAATTCAATAACATCAATTCATGATAAACATCAAAACACTTAATGACGAGTTTTAAAAGTTGCAAATTTTAAAATGTTGCAAAAATTAACAAAATCAATAACATCAATTCATGATAAACATCAAAACACTTAATGACCAATTTTAAAAGTTGCAAATTTTAAAATGTTGCAAAAATTAACAAAATTATTGTTATTATTATTAAAAAAAAAATTGATATATGAGTTAAACATATAAATTTGAAAAAAGATGTAATAAGATTCTTAACCATGGAGATTCAACCCACTTTACCATAAACATTCCTATTTTGTAAATAGACTTTGTTACTGTACAATACCCAATACTATGACAAGTATCAAAATTACATAGCCCAAAAATTCGAACTTATTAGTATATCTACTTGCAGATTGTTGGATGTACTCTTGGTGTTATAGTGGCAGCTACAAGAATTGATCTTGGGTCTTCCTTAGATTAGGTTTAGCAGTTACCAATTCACCTTGTGCCTTAAAAAAAAAACTTATATAGAATTTAATTTAATTTAATTTTATAGCATTTTCTAATTAAATGAAGAGGAAAAATATATATAACAACTTTAAGATAATTCTCAACCCTCTATATTAATTACTATTATATTAAAAATATTCAATTAAAAATAAATTAATACAATAATTTTACTAATTATGGATAATTAAATTAAAATTTAAAAATCTTATAAAAAATAAAAATATTTAAAACATTAAAATTGAATTCTATCCCAATTTACAGAGAAGCTGTTTTTATGTTTTTATTTGAAAAAAAAACACATTTCAAGGCTTTATTAAAAAATTAGAATTAAAGTCCTGGTTAATCAGCTGTCTCCTGCCGGATATCATAGGAGCCGTAACGAGGGGAGACAATAATAAGTTTGATAAAAATAGAGAATGAAATTTAGAAACTTTTTAATGAGTTTTTTTAGAGAGAGTTTCTCTGGTGTTAAATGTTTGGGTTTATGGAAATCCTTTCATAGGAGTTTCCTTAGTGTTGAATGTCTAGGCTTATGGATAAGCATTATTTCAATTATAGACATTTGGATAGATGAAAGTTGGTGACACTACTAGAAACAATGATCTGTGATTACTCTGTAAATTGTACTTATGCCACCTACAGACATGGATCTCAAATTAATCAATTACAGTGCCTCAAACTAATCAAGTACAGTGCCTAGCGAGACTGAAAAACAAATTACTTTTAGTGGGGAGTTTTTCTATGGTAATTTTTTTACAAGAGTATTTTTAGCATTGCATTGTTAGATTTTTGGACAAGTTTTATTTCAATATAATACTATGAACCAATACCATGGATTACTAATATCATATATCCAAAAAATCATAACTCATGTTCGTATGACATTGTTTTAATTAATCAATTTAATTAAAAAATGATAGACCGATCTCTGGCTCTAATGACAGTCTCCCCAATTTAATTGAAATATCTTCAAGATCCGCCTGGCTATCCCTTGTATAGTCTTTTAAATCATCAGTCATTAAAGTTTTAAATTGATAAGTTCATTCCCAATTTAAACAAGTGACAGCACAGATAAGTCCTTAAAGGGCACCAAAGCCCATCAATTACATGGTCGAATAACAGCATTAGCAGAATAAACTTACAAAGTTAGAAATCGAATTGTATCAGAAATGCAAAGTGCGTGCTTCGAAAAGCTCTGATTTAGGTGAGTCTACACAAAACCCCAAACCTGAAGCACGGCTAGCAATGAATCATATACTAAACTATAACAATACACAGCGGAGAGAGATATAAATGGACGCACAGTAGACATAAGTTCCACGGCATACAATTTAAAATGCTATCAAAATAGCGCACACATGACACTATTAAAACGCAGACACAGTCATTCATAAATTAACTAATGTACATCCAATTGTGCACACAGTAGTATTAAAATCCACGCATACAACACAAAACCAGTTTATATATATATGAATTGCGCAGAAGACCTCCGTTCCATAGCCAAAATATATATCCTTCTCCACAGATCCGCGCTCCCATTTACAATCCAAGACACTGTTTTTTTCTTGGAGAGCTGCGAAAATACATTCATTCTTCCTCTTGTTCATGCATAAAAAAAATTTCTAATTCTGGACTTTTACATGAGAGGAAATCTTTCCTATTTGGCGGCTCCAATTCCTTTTTTACTCATAATGTAAATTTTTATTTAGTACAAAAGTGGCTTTTTACCTCATAATTTAAGCTTTTTACCATTTAGTAAGTTTTATTCTCCATGCTAATCCTACTTTTAGAGAAAAGATAGCATGTTTAGATAAGTTGTGGAAGAAGTTTGAAGAGACCATGGTTCTTCGTGAATTGAGGAATTGTTGTGAACTGTCTCTACCACATTGTCATTTGCCAAGTTTAAGACCAATGAAGGGTGGTCTAAAGATATTAAATGTAATATTACAGCAACTCTCATTGCCAAGCTTAAGACCAAGGAAAGGTAGTCTAAATATATTAAATGTAATATCAGATTTAAGCATCCAGCTTGCAAGTATTATCATTACTCTTCTCCTTTATGTTCATGATATAGTTTTTGTTAAAAAACCACGATAAC
>APFE030852634.1:95527-144695 GCA_000404065.3 Pinus taeda
TTTTATTTAATAATTCTATTTCTAGAAATAAGAGAAGTTAGGTACCATTAATAACAGAGCGAAATAGAATCCAAAGAGATTTATTAATTAAATTATTAATAAAATAATACTAATGGTTACTTTAAAGGTTAATATTAGTTAATTATTGTTTGAATGATTTCTTTTATATAAATACATATATATTCTTTATTAATTTATTATATTCTTGATTAAATATATAAGATTTATTTATTAAAAGTGTGTTCATATGTTAATTATTATTTTATTATTATTAATTATCATTCTTCAAGGTTAGTTGAACAGAAAAAGAGGAAATAAATATTTATATCTTGAGACTATATCATATCACCTATACCACCCCTCTATATACAACTGTATTAATAATATCCCAAAAAGCGGAAGGGATTAATAATACATACCCTAATCTATTAAATAGATTAAGTTATAATTCATAAATTTAAAATTTAAGTTTAATAAATTAATAATTTAATATAAATAATATTAATTTACCATCATTCACTTATAATGATACTTAATTGCTATTCCTTTATATCTCACTATAAACCTCCTCCTTGTAAATCATTCACTTTTTTTATTATTATCACTATTTAGTTACATAAGCGTGATAAATGTAAATAAAGTTTTCCACTTATATCAATCACATTAAAAATATTAATGTGATTATATTTTATTTTATTTTTCTAAATAAATTATGTTTATGTATAAATTAGTTTTCTTAAATTAAATTTTTACATCTACCAATTATGTTATTATGTTATTAGTTATATCAATCGAAAAAATTAAATAATTTAAGAGTTATATGAATAAAAATATAATTGAAAATTTTAACCAATAAAAATTATTTGAACCATGAAATCACAGCATAAACTTTAATCAGAGTTTGTAATGAAGAAATCGGAGAGATAAATACCTCCAATTATATATATCAGAAAATAATCATCTTTAAAAACAGGAGAGAACAAAAAGCAGCGAGCGATCTTGTGTACATTCAACCCATTGCGATCTGATCAGATCCCATTTACTCATACCACTCCACTAATTGAAGTCTTCACAATATTCATCCTCTTGTCATGCTTAAGTCAAGTTGCCAACCTCGCCATTTTCCACACTCTCCACGATACTCAAAATTTCAAAAGGCCACTGATCACGTTGTCATTTGATTTGCAGTTGAGACTGGTATTGATGTTGATATTGGTGTTTGAATCAAACGATGAAGAGTGTATGGTTAAATATCAAACATTTAGACCGTCGCTGCTGTGCAGTTTTCATTCATATCAAAATCTCCCTGTTCAATAAAGGGAATCTTTACAAATTTGACCTATTTTTAAAGTGCATTGATCTCAGAAATTTTAATTTTGTATTAGAATTAAATTATTATTATATATATTAAAGAAGTTTCTCATCAATTTTCAAATAACAGGTAACATAGATTCTCGATACTCTCACTGATTGAAGTTAAGATGATGGTACATAGTTTGACTTATTGCATACATAACCTACTTAATTTATGATTGTAAAAATGTTTCTGGTCGATCAGACACTGATAGTAAAGCCGAACGTCTCTGTAATTTTATTAGATTTCACCTGAATTCATCAAGCTTCACTTACCATGGAGCCTCAATATCCAAATTAATTTTTATTAAATTAGGGAACTCTCAATTACTTACTCTCATGTTGAGCTATACAACTACTAAGTTTAAGAAGTACTATTATGACTATTAAGTTGAATCACTAGTCCACAAAGAAGAATATGCACATAGGAAAAAATGTAATTCGAACTATACCTGAAACACTAGACAAAATACCAACTACTCCTAACACAAACATTAATAACAAAGTGGTGTATGATTTTGATAAAATAAAATCTTATATTACATTGCTACAGAGATTTCTGATACAAATGATTTGTTTTGAATAACAACATTGAGAGTTTCTTATTTTTGATATAAGTGATTTGTTTTGAATAACAACATTGAAAGTTTCTTGCGACAAAACAAGTTAAAATAATTCATAGATAATGATTCTAGATTCATCACAAAATAGAATCACCTTAATGGGATTTTCCTTAATGTTCAATTTGTTAACTTATGAGAATGGGAGTCATAGTTTTATTACTATAAAAAATAACTATTGTAAATTATTTCTCTTTATAATATTCAATTTGTTAACTTATGAGAATCAGAGTCTTAGTTTTATTACTATAAAAAATAACTATTGTAATTTATTTCTCTGTGTTAGTTACTCTCTTTGTAATAAACTTTGTGTATCATAATGGCATAGCATCAAAATGAAATTAAGAGGAATTTGACAAGGTATTAATTTAATTACTCACTCAATTATATAAATTAAATGATTGGTAAATGTTTATTGACATCACAACCTTTATTTCATGAGATTCTTAATTTGTAAATAGGTTTTATAACAATACCATGGATTATTAATACCACATGCCCAAAAAACTACAACTCATGTTCATAGACAATATTTTTAATTAGCCAATTTAATTAAAAGAGCCAAAAAAAACTTATTTACTTTTAAATAAATTTCAACTTTTGATTTGTAACTACTAAAAATATTCTAAAATATTACATAGAGATTGAATCTCTACCATTCACCTAACAATTATGGATATTAATTAAAATTCTAAAAAACATAAATAGATATTATATTATTAATTTATAAATATATTAAAAAATTGATTTATTATTAAAAATAATAATTGAATATTCAATATTTATTCTTAAATAATTTCAAATAAAAATAAAATACATAAAATAAATAAATAATTTTTTTCTATAATTTTAAAATTTAATAAAAAAAATAAATGGCTATAATATTTATTCCTAATCCATAATATACTATTATAAAAAATATAAAAAAAAAATAATTTATTATAATCTTATAATATTCTCTTATCTTTAAAATATTATCCATATAATTTCATTTAAAAAAATCTAATCTATAAAATGTTAAATTAATAAAACTTATAAATCATTTACTATAATATATTGTATTCCTCTTTAAAACAACGATCATTTTAATTTTCCTATATTCGTACAATATATCACATACATAATTTATTAAAAGAATAAAATCATAAATATTCAAACCTATAATTTATAATAATATTTTTTACTTATATAATTATATTATGCTCACAAGGCATAGAATAGATAGTGATTGGGTGTATTGTTAAGTCACTCTACGATGTGAAGGTCACTAAATTGAAACTCTGTGAGCAAAAATCCAGCCACATTAAGGGTGGGTGTGGCCTAGGTTGAATGCGATCCTTGGGTGATTTTGAGGGTGATTTGAAGGGTAGATGCCCTAGGCCATGGCTCTCAAAGCCACAAGTCAAGCCCAATGTAATCTGCAAAGAATCGGAAAGACAAACAAAATATAATATATATAATATACACACAACACCACACACACACACACACACACACACACACACACACACATATATATATTATAATTTTTTTTAATCGATACTTTCTACTGTAAAAAGATAGAATTTCATTGTTGTAACAACTCATTATCATAGAAATTTTTTGTTCCTCATTGACACTATCATGGCTTTAACAAAACATAAAGAATAACCCCACTCGGGGATGGTTTTCAGATCAAATTTTCTTTCCTATCTTTCTCACAACCTTGGTCCACCCAATAGGAGGTGGGTCAGCCAAGTAATTTGCAGATTATTGTTGAGCATTGAAGGAGATTCCTTATCGGTGTTAGAAGATGTTGATTCATGAGCACGCTTCGAAATACCCAAATATACTTCTGTATTTACCAATTGATTGTTTGGAGGGGTTATTGGGATCCTTGTTGAGTCCTGATGAGTCTAATGAATAATGACAATTTGATCCTAATATTTTGAAACCATAACATCATAAACACCCTCATCCTCTTGGTTAGAAATAGAAAAAGTCTCTCCCTCCATAGGGTGTAGGACACAAGGTTTCCAAATTTTAGATTTGGAAGTTCTATTGAGACTTTTCTTGTTGGGATTTGACTAGGGGTAGGAATTCTATAAATGTCCAGTTTGAAGAAAAACTTGACACCGAAACACAGTGTTCTCATAATCCAAATATTGAGTCCAATGATAATCACCAAATTTTTAATTTATTTGTTATGGAAACGCTTTGCTAATGCCAATTTCTAGACAAATTCTATTGTAAGCGTACAAACCAAGCTATCCTTGAGAGGGATCTATAGCAATAAAATGACACGAGTTTTCAATACCATAAAAAAATAGAAAGTGGTATAGGTGGGTAAGCAGATTGGGAAGACGAACCTAGATTGGGAGCTTGGTAATAATTGTTGTAGAGGCATCAAAATATGGAAACTAGGGGGATATAAACAAACTTGATTCACCCCATAACAAAGGCCCACTAGTTAGGTCCTTCTAGTAGTCTTCTAGTTCAATGAAAAGCACTATAGAAAGACTATTTGAGTAGAAGATGACCTTGCACTTCTTGGTCCAGGATGAATGAGTCCACTTATATATATCCTTAGTATTCAACCAAAAGCCATTGAAGTGGAAAATAAGGCCTCACTCAACATAGATTTGAAGGAAGTCCTCCAATTCTAGGTGCGAAATTTCCACGGAGGTTACATCCTCCACTTTATCCACATGGAATACTCTAGGAGCTACTTGAGACTCATGAAAGTTGGGGCCTATTTTGAGGGCATCCTTGAAGGATATATATTTTCATATCAAAGATGCTCCCCTACCCCTAGCTCCACCATTCAGGTAACCAATAAAAGTGATAGAGGCATCCTTCATAATGTCATAGTCTCTGAAATCCAAATCCATCTTATGTTGCCTTCCTTTGAAGAGAAGCCTCAACGCACCCACCATAATTCATGTCAACTCTTGTATTTTGGTTGCAAGCATGAGTACATTGCCATCCTCATTGACCATGATGTAGAGGGACTCTCCAAATAGAGACCTTACAAATACTGGGAATCTTTGGGGAGCAATTTCCCCAATTCCTTCCTCGTTTAGCTGGTGTCTTTTGTTAAACACCTTGCATAATTTATATCTTATTCCACTTTATTGTTGGGATTCACATTCAAGCTTTTCAACAAACATTTTGTGAGCAACCAACCCTTCAATGGCCATTCCAAGTCATCACTTGACTCCTTCATAAACATCATGATAATGTATATACCCATTAACATTCAAGAAAAAGCCCACATAGACATCACCACTAGGATGAGAATGTTGAAAAGTGTGCAACAAGAAATGCTTGTTGAGATTGCAACAAGATGATGGAGCTTAGTGAAAAAAGTCGCCTTCACTAAGTGGGACCGCAGGCTATTTTTGGCGCAAGTCTATTTTTAGACTATGTCTATTTTTAGACATATGGATCATGTCTATGGATTGCAGGTTGATGTTTATGGATGACTGATCAAGTTGGAAAAAATAGATGGACTTCTATTTTTAGACCACAGCGTAGTGACACCACAGCGGAGTGACTGCTCAGTCTAAATATAGAACAGTCAAATATTATTAGCTCATAAAATATTTAGACTATAAACTTTGTCTTATTCTCTTGGAGCACTTCAGGATGAGCTACGGATGTGGTACATGCAGATCCCAGAAGGAAATACGTGGTTACCTATGGGATGACTAATATCTGCATGCAGGACTTCAGTTAGAACTCAAGTGAGTTGAGTTTAGTGGACTGGAGGTGCAGTTGATGGAGTTGTGTTCAGTTTAGCTTTGTTAAACTGGTTGTATTTAGTCTAACTGGCGAATAGACTAGAGATGAGTTGGTTGAATTAGTTATTAATTAATTCACAAGTTATTAACTCATAATAAAACTAATGAATACATCAGTTAACTCAGTTGCATGTCAGTGCATGTTCAGTTCAGCAGGGACAGGTGTTAGAGAATCAGATTGCTATCAGTTGTGACTATAGTTGTGCATCAGATCTTGCACAATCAGGGGATTGAGTATGCCAATGAGTTTGCCCACGTATTTTCCCACATTGTAGCTTGTGCTCACGTGATTTTACCAATTAAACGTGGTTTCCTTGGAATTATCATCAGTTCTTGAGCAGGTATTGAGCAGCGGAGGCAGGGAAGCAGCGAAGGAGATTTGAGCCAGTGATTGATTCAGATCTGAGCTGTATTGTGTGTAACAGAGGTGGAGATACTTGTGAGAAGTATTATGCTGTGTAATGTTACATGACTCAATCATTAATATACAGATAGTTGGGGTTTTTAGCGAGATGCTTTCCCCGGGATACATACTGTGTTAATGTGTGAATGCTCTTGATGTTTTATTGTTATTGATGCTGCTATATTGATGATCAACGTAGATGAGCTTATGTATTGTGTATGTTTTCCGCAATAGTACATGATCAGGATAATCTCCATTGAATATGTGTTAAATTATTCAAAATTTCTACAGAGAAACCCCCAAGCCCTTGGGCTCTCAACTGCCAACTTCAACTATGATTGTGAAATTGGGATCCCTGGGCGATCCCCTGTCAAACTCCTTCACATGCCCACTATGACTTTGTCATTGCCACCTATACCTCACATTTGTGGTTGCGAACTATACCTCTCAGTAGTTGATGCCATTGTTTGTTCCCATATCCATTTTGTGCCTATTGGTTGATCTCTGAAATAATCTGTCTTTGGGAAAAATAGCTTGTAATATTATAATCTTATTAGGAAAAACAATTTATAAAATATTTGAATTATTTCCATTTATAATATTTTCTTATATTTATATAATTGATAATGTTATGATAGTTTCGTTAAAAATATAAAAATTTATAAAATATTTAAATACTATTATATTATGATATTGTCTTTTATATATCCAATTGTATCGTCATAATATTACTATCCCTATCATAACACATGATAAGTGTTGATGCAGGAAAACATGCGTATTACCCACAATATGCATATAAAATACAATGTATGTTTTGCCCCAGGAATCTCAGACTCTCTGTTGAGTCAAATCTTCATTACTTAATGGTTTAAGGCTCCCTTTATTAGATCTTTGCAGAATGCTTCATTAATTAGCCACAGTCTGTCCTTTTAATCAATCATTTCTATCAGGGCTTATACACCCTTTCCATTAAACCTTCGTTAATCCTTATACCCGCATATATATCCAACCCCCACTCTTATACTATGGTTATATTTGGACTCAAACCATAAACCTTCTTATCGCTCTTTATTTCTACTATAATGGTTACATAATAGAAATACTCCACCAATACATGTAAACCATGCCTTTTCCGTATTTTCCTCGGTATTTGCACATTACTCGAGATCTACCTTTATCGCTATCACAATCTCGCTAACATGCCTCCTACGACTCCTTTCGCATCTGATATGCGATTAATGCAACCCAGATTCCAAATAACATAAAACCGCATCCATACCTTCTCGGGTCCGCTCTTACATCGCACATTGCAAATCCTCTCACCTTGCTCAACATCACACATCGCAATGTCACATATCGCAATTGCTTAGGGCTCGGTACATTACCATGGAATATTTGCGATGCGGTCAAGTTGTCAATTGCATCGGACTTCGCATATCGCACATTGTACTTGCTTATGGGCCAAGGTTAATTCCTTACCATGGAAATATTGAAATGTGGTGTATTATCAGTGGTCCTCTACCGTTGATCAAGCACTCATGATCCAATGGTCAACAACTTTCTCGCATGTCGCAATTGCAAATCTCTTAAGCCAGGGTTTTACTTACTCTTGAGATAAGTTGTAATGCGATTTCAATTATCCCATTCTTTGCGACTTAATCAAGACCATTAATTTGGTAGATCCAATGCTCCTGTGCATCAATGCTTCACTTCTTCGCTCTTCTCTTCACTTGGGTTCTACGCCATTCCTTCAGTGTTTCTCTGTGGTTTTGGTTTTCTTCAGGGCTTCTCGTCCTTCCGTTGTTTTTCTCACTCCCTCCTAAGCTTAACTTCACATGTCTTTGATCACTATCACTCCAAGACATTACTTTGCTCCTTCAATCAGTTTTAACGATCTATTCTAATCCTTCGTGTCATTCTTCTCCTCTGTGTTTCGCCGAAATTCACCTGCATACATATATTATGCAGAAACTTTGATTCACATGTAACTCATCATACGATACTCGAATCACACATTTATAAAGTTTTGGAATTAATATCTGTATATATAAACAAATATTTAAACAATTTCTCTCTCAGTCTTGATCTTCTAATATCAGTGGCCTCTGTTTTACAATCTGCCCGTAGGCTTATAATCACACTCTAACTAGTTAACCAGCTAATTATCTAACCATCTAACCTATCCAACCTCTGATTTTTCCTTTTAGGCTTAAATTTATACAAAAGGATTCTAAAACCAATTCTTGGTTTAGATCCATAAACCTCTCAACAAAATCCTAAAATCTCTTCCTCCTCCCTAAGGGTCCTCTTTAATCCATAAAATCATGAACTAACTACTAATCTCAGTTTTATAATCAATTCTCAAATCCCTCAATTTCTCATATTCTCCTACATTCGAGAACATTTACAAATACGTCTTACAATATTCAATTAAATCCTATTCTCATTAAAATCACTCAAAAGCCTAAATAATTACATTAATTCACACTTAGGAAACCAACTTCCTTGGAAACACAAGGCCCCCTATGCCTTACTAAAACACAATGATATTGTTGAGCTGATTTCTCTTGCATCAAACTCCTAAAGTAAAAAATATAAATGATCTTCGGATCATGTGTGTTCATAAGTTGATAGAAAACCTTGAGGGTCCCAGACTTTAGTTTGTAGTTGCCCAAATGCCTTGCACCTTTGCTGTTGTTGTATGTGTGTTGTCTTTTGTTTCATCTTCCTCTCCTTGTCAATCAGGTTCATACTCTAACTGATCATCCTTGCAGCTACTATCAATCTCATCCATACGAACTGTTTCATCATTAGCTTCCATAATTCTTCAATCTCCATTTCCAGCACATCCTTGGACTATTCCATAGTCTGCCACTTACTTCTACTTCTTTCTCTTTGTTTCAGATCATTGTTGCTGTTATCCACTAACTTTTCAGTCTATTATTTTTCTTCTTGAAGTTGTTGAATGCTATCACTTACTCTTACTTCTACGCTTATTTATTTATTTATTTTTTAATTTATTTTTTAAATTTTAATTTTAATTTATTATTATTATTTTTATTTTATTTTAATTTTAGTTTTAATTTAATTTTATTATTTTATTATTTTATTATTATTATTATTATTTTTTCACTTATTCTTATTTGTTCTTCACTTATTATGATTGCCTCCCTTTCATCCTTATTTTCTTTCATGGTTATTTCTTTCTGCGTTAAATCTTGATTGTCCAGCATTCTCTTTAGAAATTGAACATCTTTGTTCCATGGATTTAATGCTTCCACATAATCCCCTTCTACCATCGTTACTTTGCTTCTCATATGTACCAAATTTTCTCCAGCATCTGCAACTAAACCTACACTCATAAAACAATTGTTAAATAAAAACCATAAGGCTTCTGCGCCTTTTCTTCCTTTGGCAACAATTCATCTTGTTGTTCTAAACCTTCCTCCTCTGTCATGACATCAGTGTGATGTTCTGAATTCTCAACAGAATTTGCAATACTGTTAGTTAGTATCTCCTCCAAATCATCTACTCTAATGATGTCTTTCTAATTTTGTTCACTATAATGAACTCCTTCCTCCGCAATTGCACTGTCATACTCTGAATTTCCCAACAAATACTCTAGCAATTCAATTTCTCTGTGACACTTCATAAGTACTTCATCATTACTTATGATTCCTACATTTATACACAGATTATCAATTTGAAAATTGCATAGTCCAAGAGCCTCAACTGTTGCTTCACATATCAGTTATTTAGACTGAATTTTATCTCCTTCCAAAAGAAATTATTCTCATGTTCTCATAGCTTCAAACATTAATGTATTACTAAGTTCTTTCTACTACAATAATTCATTGCTTTCTTCATTCATGAGACATTCTCCATCATTCTCGACTTCAAAGTTTTTACCTTCTAAAATATATTCTCCCATACTTTTGATAGTTTCAAAAGACTGCTCACCCCCTGCAAAAACTGTAATCACATCAAAATTATGAGATTTAACAATATAAGGTTTTCTATTCTCCCGTTGGTCTGCATTTGTCCAACAGTTCAGAAAATCATCAATAATTCCTTCTTCTTCAACGAGAACTTCACCCTGCTCTGGTTCACAAATAAGCACTTCCATTTCCAAGTTAGCTTCTTTGAGTTTTTCCATCAGCCACCTTACTTGTCTCTGTTGTAGCTACCTCTGTAACTTATGCCACTTCACTGGATTCTTATTTAATACCCAACCTAATCTCTGGTTTTCCTCTAGTATCATCATCAATACATCGAGTTGTTCTTTCATCTCAACAATCTCTTTGTCAAGTTCCTCTTGACTCATTCTCTTTCCATTTGCCGTGGCATCCTCCTGCTTCATCTTTCTTCTATTGTGGTCTTCCTCAGAACCTCTTCTATGACTATCAGTGGTCATTTTCTCCTCCATCTCTATATTCATGAGCTCCTCACTCATTCATTATGAACTGCATTAAATCCTCTACAACAGCAAGTGCTCCCTGCTACCACTTACCTCACCAAGCTCTCCTTTGTACTTGGTTTTTTAGCAAGCACTTGGTTCTCTATCTCTGGAACCTCCTTTGAGCACTCTTCTCTACTCCTTCTGGGCTTCAACTCATCTGCATCTCTCAAGAACACAATTGTCCTCTTGTATTTCAATCACCATGAAATACTTGGTTCTGACCACCTCTTCTTTCAATTAGAAAGTCTTATTAGCTTCCTTCATTTCTCAGCAATTCTACCCACATCCTTTTGTGGAATTTACTTTGTGATCTGCAACAATATCTCTGTAGTAATAAGTCTCCTTCTTGGTATCTATGCCTCACTAAGCTTCTCCCATTTGAGATCAGTCTGTTAGCATTTCTATGGTTCTTCCCTTTGGAACCAATTCGAGCACTCCTCACTCTAGATTGCTGCAGCATTCTCACCTTCTTATGTTGTCACCTGTGTATCAATATAAAAACCACACATTCTCCAACCTTCAAATCAACTTAAAACAAAACATGTCATCTCACCTTCAAGATCTCTATATGATCTTGTTCCACCATATTCTGTACTTTGAATGGATTGTAGACTGTCTCTTCCATCTACAAGTCCCAATATTCTGCTATACCTTACCTCTGTTTGCTTACTGTGTGTCAGATTAAAATCTAATCTCCTCTTGCCTGCATAAACATCTTAATACATACTCTATTCTAAATTCTTTCAAAGAAATTGTCACACAAAATTTCTTTGTGCTGCCTTAGTACCAAATGTTTCAATTACAATTTTGCTCTCATACCACTTTGATGTAGGAAAACCCATGCTTTACCCATAGTATGCGTATAAAATACAATGTTTGTTTTGCCCCAAGAATTTCAGACTCTTTTCCGACTCAAATCTTCATTACTTAATGGTTTAAGGCCCCCCTTTATTAGATCTCTACAGAATGCTTCATTAATTAACCACAATTTGTTCCTTTAATCAATCTTTTCTATCGGGACTTATACACCCTTTCCATTAAACTTTCGTTAATCCTTATACCCGCATATATATCCAACCCCCACTCTTATACTATGGTTATATTTGGACTCAACCCATAAACCTTCTTATCGCTCTTTATTTCTATTATAATGGTTACGTAATAGAAATACTCCACGAGTACACGTAAACCATACCTTTTCCGCATTTTCCTCAGTCTTTTCACATTACTCAAGATTTACCTTTATCGCTATCGCAATCTCGCTAACATGCCTCCTAAGACTCCTTTCGCATCTGATATGCAATTAACACAACTCGGATTCCAAATAACATAAAACCACATCCATACCTTCTCGGGTTCACTCTTACATCGCATATCGCAAATCCTATCACCTCGCTCAACATTGCACATCACAATGTCGCATATCGCAGTTGCTTGGGGCTCGGTACATTACCATGGAATATTTACGATGCGGTCAAATCGCCTATCACATCGGACTTCGCATATTGCATATTGCACTTACTTGTGGGCCAAGGTTAATTCCTCACCATGGAAATATTGTGATGCAGTGTATTATTGGAGGTCCTCTACCCTTGATCAAGCACCCATGATCCAATGGTCAACAACTATCTCGCATGTCACAATCACAAATCGCTTAAGCTAGGGTTTTACTTACTCATGAGATAAGTCAGGATGTGATTTCAATTATCCCATTCTCTGCAACTTAATCATGTCCGTTGATCTGGTAGATCCAACGATTCTTGTGCACCAATGCTTCACTTCTTCACTTCATTTGGGTTTTACGCCATTCCTTCAATGTTTGTCTGTGGTTTTGGTTTTCTTCAGGGCTTCTCATCCTTCCACTGTTTTGCTGTGAAACTCCCTTCTAAGCTTAACTTTGCATGTCTTTGGTCACTGTCACTCTAGGACATTACTTTGGTCCTTCAATTAGTTTTAACGATCAATTCCGATCCTTCGTGTCATTCTTCTCCTCTGTGTTTCGCTGAACTTCGCCTGCATACATATATTACGCAAAAAATCTAATTCACATGTAACTCGTTATACGATACTAAAATCACACATTTATATAGTTTTGGAATTAATCTCTGTATATATAAACAAACATTTACACAATCTCTCTCAGGCTTGATCTTTTAATATCAGTGGCCTCTGTTTTACAATCTGCCTGTAAGCTTACAATCACACTCTAACTAGCTAAACAACTAATTATCTAACCATTTAACCTATCCAATCTCTGATTTTGCCTTTTACGCTTAAATTTATACAAAATGATCCTAAAACCAATCCGTGGTTTAGATCGATAAACCTCTCAATAGAATCCTAAACTCTCTTCCTCATCCTCAAGGATCCTCTCTAATCCATAAAATCATGAACTAACTCCTAATCTCAGTTTTACAATCAATTCTCAAATCCCTCAATATCTCAACTATCCTAAATCTCTCATATTCTCCTACATTCGAGAACATTTACAAATATGGTTCACAATATTCAATTAAATCATATTCTCATTAAAATCACTCAAAAGCCTAAATAATTACATTAATTCACACTTCCGAAACCAACTTCTCTGGAAACACAAGGCCCCCTATGCCTTCCTAAAATACAATGATATTGTTGAGCTGATTTCTCCTACATCAAATGCAATCAATATGCCGTTAATGGTGAATTAATCCATTGTTAACCAAAAATCAAACAAACAATTTGTAGAATCAACATTATAAAATAAAAATAGTTTTTTTTTTTTTTTAATATATATTTTAATTCTATCTATTTCTTTACACTGGCATTAGTTGAGCGGGCATGAGTCTTATTTCACAATCATAGTTTCTACTAACGGATCGTGGGTTCACAGCTATATTTAGTTAATACAATGTATAATGAGCACTGAGTATTTGCGGCTATATTTAGTTAATACAATGTACAATGACCATTGAG
The DNA here is from genome assembly GCA_000404065.3 of Pinus taeda. Classification (NCBI taxonomy): domain Eukaryota; kingdom Viridiplantae; phylum Streptophyta; class Pinopsida; order Pinales; family Pinaceae; genus Pinus; species Pinus taeda. Next base: position 109,103 of record APFE030852634.1, read on the forward strand.
CAGTATACTTCATTATCGTTGAAGAGCACAAATTTCTAGCAATCTTTATTTTTTTGCTTGTGATCTTCATGGAAAGCATGCCACGTGGACAATTGCATCGAGATCTTTTCTTAAAGCCGATATCACATTCTATATTTGGTCAAACCAATATTACTTTGGGTTGGGATAAAAATTATTCTAAAGTTAAAAAAAAAATAATAATATTTATTATTAATTTGATTCATTTTCACCTTCAACATGTTATTGCTCAATGCTTGAAAATTTGTGTAATGCATTTACTCTAAGTTGATTGTTCAGATTGCTTTGATGCTTGGTACAGATAATGTAAAGCCCCGGGTTGAATGCGTGGACAGTCCATCAGATTCCAAACATTAATGTTTTGCCTCATTGATAGAGGTTATACAAACCATGCAAGCTCAAACAATGGAGGCATGCGGTAATAATTAGATAAATTAAGCTTTTTGCATGTGTTTTCTATAATTTGTTACTAGTCAATTTGGTTAGTTTTCTTTGGATTTTTCTTTGAAATTGGTTAATTAATTTAGGTAATTTGAGCCATTTTAATTGAGAAAATAATAATTTATTAACTCAAATATAGTTATCACAATTAAAATTATATATAATATATATATATATATATAATAACAATTTTTTTAATTATTTCAATAGCTAATAATAAAATTATTATTTTTGTATTATAAAATAACTTATAATAACAATAAAATCTCAACTATATCATATTTAATTAGTTTAATTAAATTATTTTCTAGTTTTTAGAGTATCAAATTACATTCTCTAATTACATATATTATTTATATAAAATATTTTTGTAATTTCTAAAATGTTAAAATATTTTTTTTTTTTAATAAAAATGTATAACTTTCTAATTACCATTACTCTATAATAAGCTCTACAATAACTATGTTGCAAGAGAAAACATAATAAAATTAAAAATGCCTTGAAGTGATGCAATATATATATATATATTTTTAATTATTTTGATAAATCAATGATACAATATTATAATAACTTTTTTTTTATTATTATCATAAATTGGCTGTACAAAATGAATACAATATTATGATAACTTTTTATTATTATTATCATAAATTAACTATAAAAAATATATTTTTTTCATAAATCTAAAATTCCTAATCAAATTATTAAAAAAATTGGACCATTTCCATCCTATTATTAAAATCTCGAGTTTAATCATATATTCATATCTTTTATTTAAATATTTATTTAATTGTTCATTTATTTTTAAATAAAAATAAATTTATAATATTAAATATTTTTCATCTATCTTCTCTCAATGCTTAGGCTTAGGATAGTAACATGCAACTACAACATCATGTGTATTTTGACAAAACTTGACCATCTAAAATATTTTGTTGATAGTTTTTAAGATGGTGAATTTTTACTCATGCCAAATGTTTCTGGGTTTTGACTTATTCACATGTTTTCTCACATCTAAAGAAAATTAGTGAATAACCAATCAAAAGTAGTTTTAGGTCATAATCCCCTTTATGATGGAAGAATTTATATTTCAAGAAATACAACAATGATGTTCATATCTACAAAAAAATATATATAGTTACATTTAACATAATACCTCAATTTACCAATTACTAAACACTAAATTAAACTAAACAACAAAACTAACTACTATGTAACATTTGTAAATATGTAATTCACAGTTTGACATGCAACCCTATATTGCTAGGTTGATGCACAACTAAAAGCTATAATAATTAAGAAAAGAAAATTGGTAACAATAATTGCACACATTTATGAATGACGTTGATTGGCTTGGAGTTGTCTTTAGTGTGACTTTTTGGAGATTCCGATGACGGAATCTGATGGAAAAAATTGAGGTTAAATCTAGATTTGTATTATTTAAATTGGTTTTTTAACTGTATATTTGGATTTAGCACCCTGAAAAACCCCTGGGAAGCTTTGATTGTGCAGAAATTAGCTATCAAATTTGCGATTTCAATAAATTGCTGCGGGATTTTGACCCGAAAAACCCACCAGGAAAAATTTCAAAACAACTCCAATTGGCATTGGCTTTCATGGGAGGCCGATTAATTTAATGCGTTTGACTGAAAATTTCATAAAGTTGATCTGTCCACATCACCAACATGGGGGAATGTAACTTCTCCAAGGTTGCTCATAATCCACAAAAATGGGATATTCGCCCTTGGTCGTAACTTTCATTGTGTATATCCTTTGGATGAGGACACAAATAATTGACATATGAAATTTGGTATGAAATTAAACGAAATATTCTGCACAAGAATTTATTGCTTAAAACGAAGATGATAAAGGAGGTTTACTTGCGATAAGGAAGTGATTAATTGGGAGTGTAAATTGCCATAAACTAGCATTTCCACTAGATGTTGCAAAGGAAACGCCGTAAGGCATAAATTGAAGAACACAAATACAACAAAGGAATACTTTGATAAAGAATAAAAGTAAATTGAAGAACACAAATACAACAAAGGAATACTTTGATAAAGAATAAAAGTATATTGAACGCTCAAATCAATGCCCCATTAATTGGAACCACTTAGTAGACATATCTATCAATATTAGGATTATACACAATGATAAAGAAATTTCCCATATACAAACAGCACCTTCCACAACAACCTTTTGTCACATCCACATTTTAAAAAATGCCTTGGAACGTGATTGGAATCTCCCATATTGCCTTTTTCATTATGCAAATAAATCTTCCACAGAAAAAATTTTACAGCAAATTTGTTACAATCGGGATTATGTTTTATTTATTTCCTTTACAATCTATCACTTTTAAATTTTAGACATGGTTCTCTAGGTTTAGTTCGCAAATTATGTGATAAAAATGGGCTCATCATTTTCATTATACCTATACTTTTTTACGTTTTGTAAGTATTTAACATTGGCAAGCAATTGAATTTGCAACAAAAACGATCAAGAATAACGGTTTTGTGAAAATTATTTATTATTTTTATTAGATTATTTTATAGAAAGTATGGCCAACAATTAGGTTACAAAAAGTATTCCCAACAATTATCTTCTCTCTCATAAAGTGAAATTTAATGCAATCATCATCTCCATCAAATAAATTGTCCGAAGGTGGAATTTGGCCCTAGTTGCCAATTTTAACACTTTTGATCTTTCAATGGTCTTAAGTTCCAAATTTCACTCCACTAAACCCTGAACCCTTAGTAATGATGAGAAAGTTTTAAATGGGGGAGAAAGCATAGTATGAATTCTATAGAAAGTTTGGAATGATCCCTCATTACATTTTAATTGGCATGGAAAGAACATTAAACTAAGGAGATAACTCCCTATACTTTCATACAAAGGAGATAACTCCCTGTACTTTCATGGAATTGTTTTCAAAGTTTCAATTTTAATTTGAGAGCCACTCTTATAATCAATCACATGCATTCTAAACTTTTCATTTAAACAAGACACAACTTTTCATTTCAACAAGGCAATTTATACTTTTCATTTAAAGAAGACACTTTATTGTTTTCAAAGTTTCAATTTTAATTTAAGAGCCACTCTTATAATCAATCACATGCATTCTAAACTTTTCATTTAAACAAGACAATTTATACTTTTCATTTAAAAAAGACACTTTATACTTGAGGCAAGCGAATGAGGAACACCAAAAAGAATGCAAACACAAGATTTGACAGAAAATCCATCTGAATGCCAAGCCACTCATTGGCTCCAACATTGTGGAGACTAGGTCTCATATATATATCAATCAACTCGAGATTTCTTTCCATGAATCGAAATTACTGGTCAAAACTTCTAATGGTGGCTGCTCCAGAGATTGATTCTCCAAAATGTTGTACAATTGGAGCTCCACAAACTGATGCCAGCTGAGCCAGTTCCCTAGCTGATGTTATGTAGTATTGCTGCATGCAAGGAAGGTCAGAGGAGTTACAAGAATTCTCTTATTACTATAAAAACCCAAAAGCATGGAAACAAAGAAATACAGATAAACTGTTGTCATGATAGAATCCTAATGCAACTTAATCTATTTGATAACATCCTTTTCAATCAAATTATGAGATCTACCTACAACAAACCTTGAAGTAGAAATCAATCTCTCTTATCGCCAATTTCAAATTTCTTAGATGTTTATGGACATGAATTTGCACTGGCACAACCAGCAATGTATATTATCCAGACTGAACAATGAATTGCAGAGTGCTACTGCAGAGCTTCATCATTCCATCGAAACATTAAAACTAATTAATTCAACAAACCTACAATATGTAAAGGATAAGAGAAACAAGCATCTTGATATAAAGCACGGGCAATCTGTATTCTATGTTTTTGTCCACCACTCAAATTTAACCCTCTTTCTCCAATGTTTGTCCCGTCCCCATAAGGAAAAAGTTCAACATCTTTCTTCAATGCACAAGCATCAAGTACACTATTGTATCTAATAGTATCCATCTGCTTTCCAAAGAGAATAGCGTCTTTAATTTTCCCACTTTGTATCCAAGGAGACTGAGGGACATATGCTTTGGTACCACTTAAGCTAACAAGAAAGCAAAGGCTAAGAACTACATGCAAGGTTCTTAATCTTCTTGCCATGGTTTTTCAGGAAGGGTAGCTATGGTGCTGAATTGGGTGATTATGGGTATGTTGATGGTTATGAAGGGTAGCTGTGGTGCTAAATCAGGTGATTATGGGTGTGCTGATGGTTATGAAGGGTAGCTATGGTGCTGAATCAAGTGATTATGGGTATGCTGATGGTTATGAAGGTCATGCAAGTGGAAGCTATGGTTAATATGGAGCATGGTTATGCTTACTTTCATTTGTAAGCATAGATAGTTCGAATGTAAGTGTAAATAGTTGAATAGATGCTGTGAAATGTTCATTCCACAAATAAAATCAACAGTACTACACAGGGATTTACTACATCTTCGAGAATACTGTTCGTTGAAAACCCCTTTATGAAATAGCATACCTTTTTCTAGTTGTTCATGTCCGTTATTCATTCTCGAAGATGAACAACTACATCTTCGAGAATACTGTCCGTTGAAAACCCCTTTATGAAATAGCATACCTTTTCTATTTTATCAGCCAAGAAAAATATCCCAAAATGAGAATGAACAACTATTTACCCAAAACTCTAACTGAATACATTTTGAAAATTTACAACTCAGTTAATCACCATACCTTCCCAAATAGATATATTGTACCGGGATGAGCTCCATAAGCTTCCTCATATGCATCAACAAGGTAAAAAGGCAAAGCCCCATCTCACTCCAATGGTAGATCATTCACATCTTCAGAAGTTGAACGGTCATCTGTCTCTTCAAGTTTGGCCATTTTTTCATCTCCACCCTGCCACACAGCTTGCCAGTCGGCAGTTGCTTTGCCAGATGAATTTTCGCAGCCAATTAGAGCATTCAGTACACATTTATCCTTATCATCCTTCTCAGCTTTTGCTTTCAACTCACCATCAGCTGAAATTGGTTCACAATTGTCAGATGGCATAACCTTGGGCTTTAAGCTATTTTCCTTGCAGCTTGGATATGCGGTAATATCAGCTGAGCATTGAACAGAAGCACATTGATCCTCTAATTGCTGACTTGGAACTTTGGGAATTTGTTGTTTCAGACGGTGCATATTCATGTGCAGTTTCAAAGGTGGGAAGCTCCTGCCTGCTTTCCAAATTAATACATGGTTCCCGAGAAACTTCACTCACCTCATATTCTGGCAAGCTTGAAAAAAAAGCTTGAGGAGATCTCTGAATACTATGAACAAAAGCATTCCCTAATGCTGCTGCACTCTTTGTGCCTAAAATCATAGAAAAACACCTACAACATCAGTTAGCAATACCACTAATAATAAGAATTGGAACTCTGGCAAACCAGAACAAGTGCATATAAAAGAAGGTTTCAGAAAACAAGTCATAATCAAGTATGACAAAAGACCTGGTTCACCAGACAAGATCAATATACAGCATGCTTGGGTTTTACCTTGATTTTTGCATGAAAATGCAATTTTCTTAAAACGGGTAATGTTTTATACAATTTTAACATCCATGCCCCGAACAATAATCTATGTTTTCATGTTTAGTAAATTATTTTCCAAAAGACGTGTGCCATTGACTAATTAGTAGAATTTCAAAACTTCTTTGGATCAGTCCGCCTTTAGCGTTGCAATCTTAAAAGAAACCGAGGTTGTGTTCAGTAACTAGTCATTTTTTTATTTAAACCGTGTATTACAATTTCTGTAACAACTTTAGCTTTCCAGCAATCGTTGAATGCAAAGTGTAGCCAGAAATTTCAGACCGGTGAATCCCAGTACTTGTAAAAATAATCATGTTTACAACCATGTTTCCTGGTGTTCATGAAAAGTCTTAGTTTCAAGATTATCTTCAACAACAAACATCATCAGATTTGCATGATCTGACTGATCAGATTTGCATCATCAGCTGAAATTGCTTCACAATTGTCAGATGGCATAACCTTGGGCTTTAAGCTATTTTCCTTGCAGCTTGGATTTTCGGTAATATCAGCTGAGCATTGAACAGAAGCACATTGATCCTCTATTGCTGACTTGGAACTTTGGGAATTTGTTGTTTCAGACGGTGCATATTCATGTGCAGTTTCAACGGTGGGAAGCTCCTGCCTGCTTTCCAAATTAATACATGGTTCCCGAGAAACTTCACTCACCTCATATTCTGGCAAGCTTGAACAAAAAGCTTGAGGAGATCTCTGAATACTATGAACAAAAGCATTCCCTAATGCTGCTGCACTCTTTGTGCCTAAAATCATAGAAAAACACCTACAACATCAGTTAGCAATACCACTAATAATAAGAATTGGAACTCGACAAACGAGAACAAGTGCATATAAAAGAAGGTTTCAGAAAACAAGTCATAATCAAGTATGACAAAAGACCTGGTTCACCAGACAAGATCAATATATAGCATGCTTGGGTTTTACCTTGATTTTTGCATGAAAATGCAATTTTCTTAAAACGGGTAATGTTTTATACAAGTTTAACATCCATGCCCCGAACAATAATCTATGTTTTCATGTTTAGTAAATTATTTTCCCAAAGACCTGTGCCATTGACTAATTAGTAGAATTTCAAAACTTCTTTGAATCAGTCCGCCTTTAGCGTTGCAATCTTAAAAGCAACCGAGGTTGTGTTCAGTAACTAGTCATTTTTTTTATTTAAACCGTGTATTACAATTTCTGTAACAACTTTAGCTTTCCAGCAATCGTTGAATGCAAACTGTAGCCAGAAATTTCAGACCAGTGAATCCCAGTACTTGTAAAAATAATCATGTTTACAACCATGTTTCCTGGTGTTCATGAAAAGTCTTAGTTTCCAGATTATCTTCAACAGCAATCATCATCAGATTTGCAGGATCTGACAAATGCCAACCAAAAAAAACATAACAGAAGGTACTTTCCGGCTAAAGCTGACTACAAAACATCCATTATAAATCTATGAAACCATTATTTACAATGCCAGTTATAAAATTTAAATAGTCTGATAAATAAACATCTACATTGTGCTTCTACCTTTCGAAAATTTGCCAATAACTTAATTTCATTTTCGGGTGAGGAATTTTCACACTGTGAAGGCCATAATAATTGTAAATAGCCCTATATTGGTAAACCAGCATGTACCAGCAACCGATTCCCTAAGGTAGTTAAAAATAAAAAAATAAAAAAAAATAAAATTAACCCTACGCTGGCAAACCTAACATTCAGAAAGTTAGCAATACCTAAATCTTCAATGGCAAATAATAAATTTTCATATTTTAACCCTACATTACCAGTATATCATTATTTGAGAAGCTGAATATCTCTCTGCAGAATCCAGATTACAAATAAATAGATTCTATTAAAGCTCAAAAAATAAAGCAACGCAGAATGACCGAGTTGAAATTCAGGGCTTCAGTTATTCTAATAACTTTTATTTGTACCTTGCAGCGGTGGTAGTGATCCACTGCAACATCACCATTCGTTTCATCGACAATTTTACCTGCATTAACATTCAATAAATAAATAAAATGTCAAGATGAAAAAATGTGATATTGATGATGCTGCAGTTCTATGGATTAACCTTTAATGTTGGAGACGGATGGGCTGGGCTGGGTAGACGGATGGGCTGGGCTGGGTACACTGAATGGTTAGGTAGACTATAGGCTGTGCTGCGTTGGGTTTCATTGTTTTTTAATGAATTTTTGGACAGCAGAGAATTGTTGAATAGTCTAACAATAGATCTAACGGTTAAGATTAGGACAGGTAGACATTTAGGGGAGTTCATTTCAGAGGGAAACGACTTACAGGGTAATTAATTCATCACAATTATTTAAGCAAACATATCATTTTAAATAATATGCTTTTGTTAAAAAAAAATTCTAAAGAGCGTAAAAAATGTTTTATGATGTTTTTATGTTTTGAGACTTTTAAAAGTGGTGTGTTTTTTTAAATAAATAAAATTATTTTTTAACAAAATATTATTATATTTATTGGTTTTTTGATTTCAGAATCAAATAGAGATTTCAAAATTTTAATTTAGTTTATTATTAATTATTGATAAATGATAAAAATTATTAAAATTGTTACAATTATTAAGGAATTAGAAAGAAGAAAGAAGTTAAGGTATGATAAGGAGGTGATCAATCTTAATTTTGCTGATTAGAATTATCTATTTGTGGTTATCATTACAAAGAGAAAATGAACATTGCAAAGATAAAAACTAATTCTCATGAGCTTGGAAGTGAAACTGGTAGTTGGTTCCAAAACACCTTAAGATGAAAGAGTCTATCACCTTTTCCATAATAAGAAGGTTGAAAATGAAAAAAACTACTTCTCTTGGATTGTGAGACTCTTACATTTGATCTCATTTCCAAAACCATTTCTACTCTAATAACCTTCCTTGTTAAGTCAACAAAACTATAGTGATTTTGGAATGCTTATGTACCTTCTTTTTTATCATAGAAAGAAAATATTAAAGGTTTTGAATTAATATCTTACTTTTTAAGGTGTGATAGACCATATTGGTCTTAGTAGATGATAATCATCACATCATTATTAATAATTATAAAAGTATAATATATAAGTCAAACATGTATAACATTTTTAAAAATATGTAACAATAATTTTTTACTATGGAAAATTTTAACTCACAAATAGCTCTTGTTACAATACAATGGGTCAATACAATGGTTCATCAATAGCACATGGCCAATATGTCATTTTTAATATAATATATTATGTAATTAATTAATTTAAGATATGTTAATTAGCAGAGCATAACTAACTTGAAGATAAATCTTAACCCTTGATTTGTGAGTACTACTATGAATATTCTAGCATAAGATCTACTTAATCATTACATCTTTATTATTATTATTATTATTATTATTATTATTATTATTTATAAAAAGAATTAATACATTAGTTAAACATATATGCATTTTAAAAAACATGTAACAATATTCTTAACGATGGAGATTTAGGACCACTTTACCATGGAAATTCCTAACTTGTAAATAACTCTTCTTACAATACCATGGTCCAATGCCATGATTTATTAGTACCACATGTTTGATATGACATGTGTTGATATGCCATTTTCTTACATTACTTAATTTGACATAAATTAATTAAAAGAGTATAACTAACTTGGAGATAAATCTTAACCCTAGATTCATAAATACTACTATAAAATTTTCATCATATTCCATAAATGTTAAATCTTTATCTTACACGTAATAATCACAGATAATTAAATTAAAATTATGGTAGACTTATTATGAAATTATTAGTTTAAGCGACCTAATCTTATAATATTTGTTATACAATTATAATATCATAATCTTAATTAATAAATGAAATCATTTGAAAAAACATTTGAACTACTATAATCTCATAATACTCATCCCTTTTTCTTTTATCCTCATTTAAATAATTGGTATAATAATATTTTCTATATAATTGTACATTTATATTATCATATCTATATATATCTCCTTTACCTATAAAGTAAATATTAAACACTATGCACTAAGTTACCAAGTTTCATCTTGTCTATTGAATATTACTTTATTATTATCAAATAAACAAAATGAAAAGACACTGTACAATTAATTAAATTAATACACTATACATTAACTTAATAATTGAGAAACTGAAAATATTAATTTAATGTCTTTTCATCTTGTCATCTTATAATAAAGTATTATTCTATGGACAAAATAAAAAAACAAATTATTAGATTAACATACTATACATTAAATTATACATTAAATTAATAATTGAGAAATTGAAAATATTGATTTAGTATCTTTTCATCTCATCATCGTATAAAAAAATATTAAAATATTATTCCACGGACAAAATAAAAAACACTGAACCAATAAGTAGATAGTCCTCAATAATAAACTCAACTGCAAGGCACATGACAGTGTGAGTACGAGACAATAGTTTTACCACCACACTGGAGAGCGTACAAAATGGCGAGGTTGGCAAATTGACGATAAATTGGAGATACATATAGATATGATAATATAGACGTACAATTATATAGAAAATATTATTATACCAATTATTTAAATGAGGATAAGAGAAAAAGGGATTAGCATTATGAGATTATAGTAGTTAAAATGTTTTTTCAAACGATTTCTTCTATTAATTAAGATTATGATATTATAATTGTATAATAATAATATAAGATTAGTTGTCTAAACATAATATCATATAGTCTTAACATAATTTTGATTATATCGTGATTATTAGGTGTAAGATAAAGATTTAACATTATGGAATATGTTGAAAATTTCAAAGTAGTATTTATGAATCTAGGGTTAAGATTTATCTCCAAGTTAGTTATACTCTTTTAATTAATTTATGTCAAATTAACTAATTAAAGAAAATGTCATATCAAACATGTGGTACTGATAAAATCTGCATTGGACCACGGTATGTAAGAGAGTATCTACAAATAGGATGTCTGGTAAGTGTCCTAATATCCATGGTTAAAAATATTGGTAATGCTTTTAAAAATATATATTTAACTAATATATTAATTCTTTTTATAAATAATAATAATAATAATAAAGATGTAATTATTAAGTAGATCTTATGCTAGAATATTCATAGTAGTACTCATATTGATTGATATATTGTTTGATATTTTGGAAAGTAAAAATCATTAATTATATTATATATAGTGATTGTTGCACATTTTTTGAATTTCATTATAAATCTCAATCAATCAATTGATATTTACACCTAATATGGAAATGAAGATTCTATTATGATTTTGAATGGATACCCTTTCTTCCAGATTGAGTGTTCACCCAATGTTAAGATCTATTGTGTAAAGTAATGATGCATATAATGTATAATCAATTTTGATTTTACCAAACAAATTGATACAAGGGGTGTTTAATCTAAGTTAACATTGTCCAAGGAATTTGGACTATAAATAGACATAGTCATATGAAGTTGGAATTACACATTGATTTATGAACTAAGCACTTAGAGTTGAGTAGTCAAAATTAGACATCTAGATCTTCTAGCTAGATTTAAAGATGAGTATTGTGTATTTTTGATAGTTGTTTTCCCTCTTAATGTTCTACTTGCTTTTCATTATAAGTATTGTGTTTGATTTTTTATGTAATTGATTATGATTGTGGTAATAAAATGAATGGTACATTGATGTTTTTAATTTACCATTGTTATATGTTATTACAATCTCTTTTACCATACTTGCTTTTCATTATAAGTATTGTATTTGATTTATTATGTAATTGATTATGGTTGTGGTAATAAATTGAATGGTACATTGATGTTTTTAATTTTCCTTTGTTATATATTGTTACAATTGCTTTTATCTCAGCATAATATGGTTCAATTAAAGTAAAATTATATTTAAAATATATTATTATTAATATATATATTATTATTGATCATTTAAAAATTTAGTATTATATAATATTTTTATATTATTAAATACTTTGCTCTTAATAATATTATATTTTCATAATAATATTGCTGCAATGCCACTCAGTTTATAGAATAAGAACTTTAATAGAGAATAAAAAATAGGTATAGAGTTATAAGCTAGAGCATTACCTTCTTAAGCAATGTAGACACTATAATAAGCTAGAGTATTTCCTTCTCAAACAATCTAGACAATGTAAATCAATCCATTGACCTATCAAATGCTCCCAATCTCATCTTATCAAGCTCAAGACGTAAGTACTTCATCCATGTGAGCTTGCAACTCTTTCCCCGTCACTTTAGATCTGTATGAATGCATATGCCTTATTATTGCAATGAATATAAGTGAATACATTATTATATCTATTATCTCCACTTCTTAGTTCTAAACATTCAAATGTGGTTTGAACACAAAAGTATTCAACAATCACATGCAAAAATAGGCTCAACTACAACCAATGAAACATTAAAGGAATTAATGACACAAATGAGGATAATTTTTCCAGCAATTGGAATAATATGAATTATATTGTGCGATATATTTTCTCTCATTAATAGCCATGATAATCACACAAAATAACACAAAAGCCACAATAATAGTTTGTCATGCATCTTTCACAAAAAAAACATGAAATATAATAATAAATATATTATTTGTGAGCACTGTAACACCCCACGTTATATGGGCATTTAACTTGTGTTATTTTTTTACTTATTACTTTTATTTATTGTTATGATTTTGTGATCATATGTTTCATAAGAACATTAAAGAACTATGGTTGGGTTGGCCAGAACATTTTACCAATAATGCATAATAAGAATTAAAGAATTTTTCAATAACTAAAACAGTTGTTAACCTCCTCAGACAGTTCAGGTGGTTACTCACCTATCTCCTCAAAAGGATAATTCATGGAAGGCCTAGGGGCTGGAGAATTAAGAAGAGGAAAAGAATCACTTTAGTAAAAAAGGGTAGATTGTTTCCATCAGAAACTCCTTCAGAAACTCCTTGAGCTGGGTGGAATAAACCAGTGGGAAATCTGGAGTACAGTCATGAGGGTATGTGACTTGGTGTTGGGAAGACAGTCTTGATGCTTCAAGATACCCAAATTGAGATAGACCTTATAATTACTATTTGGCGAAGGAAGAGATTAGGGGAGTGTGGTGTTGGGAAGACAGTCTTGATGCTTCAAGATACCCAAATTCAGATAGACCTTATAATTACTATTTGGCAAAGGAAGAGATTAGGGGAGCATCTGGATGTAATTTCCAGACTCATGTATGGGTGGTGAGATCTTCCCGAAGAGGAACTACTGACTACGATGGGTGGTGAGATCTTCCTGAAGAGGAGCTACTTACTACGAGACAGTGAATAGATACGTACCTAATCTTTCTTATGTCTCAATTATTAATAAACTAGTAATTTTAGTGTTGTTAGATTATTGTAAACATTTGAAATGACTAAAAAGACCAGTGTTAACTCATTCTATGCTTGGGAACAAGATGTTTATTTATTTTTGTGACTCAGATTTTAAATTGATAAGAATATGTACTTGAAATAAAAGCCTAATTACTATTGTTACAATTAAGACTTGTTACAGTTCAGACATCAAATAGAAGACGTGAATCAACACTCAAAAAGCTCTAAAATAGTCACATAAGAACCAAGAAATTTCATAATTGGAACAAAGTTGAGAATCAGTGAGCCTTGAACATTAGAGTCAAGAGGAAACTTAAGTATTGTCAATAACCATTGCCTGACGCAACTGTAAAAATGATAGACTGTACATGCATATATGTACAAATAGAGGAAATTATGTTTCAACACCTAGTAAGTATATAGAATATAATTCAAAAACAAATACGTAGACCCTACAAGGAGAAGGTACCATTAAGAGATAAACTAACATTCCATATAGTATTTCAGGCAGGGGATTTGAAATAAAGAAATGATAATAATTATTAACCAAAACAACACCATAAATTTATACATGAAACCATTTTGTTCTCAAATTCAAAACCCTTTCCCTTGACACAAATACCATTTCCTGAAAACGTTATACAACAAGCTTTTGATTGCAAGAAATCTTTAGAATTTGAAAGAACAAACAAAACCTCAGCTAGGCTATCTAAACAACTAAATAGAAACCTGTTCGAGTAGGGAAGGATGGAAAAATTATGTTCATACTAACATTTAAATATATTATTGCAATTTGTATAATAGAAGGAGTCAATAATTTATATCATAGTATGTGTTCAAAAGTTTAACGTTAAAACGGAAATTGGGTTACCCATCTGGGTCCCAGGTGAGAAGTACATCAAAACACAATAACCCAGAAAACCAAAATAATACTACAACCAACCATCCACATGCGAAGCAGATAAGAAACTAGAGGGCTTGTCAAATGGTAAAATCCCTCGAAGGTTTAGTGTGTAAACAACCTGAATGGAAATAGAGAAAATAAGATATGAGAATGCTACTCCAGAAGCCCGAATCATTAAGAAGGAAGGTTTTGGGAGAACACATACCTGCAAATAGAACCAAAACTAGGCTAGGAGGAATGTCATTGAGTATTGTTACTGAATGTTAAAAGAAAACCAAAAAAATTAACTCTTGAATACCTGTGAAGTGGTTTTGAAGTTGCGATGCTCACCTATATCATTAACCAAGAACTTGGGTTATATTCATAGCCCCTTTCTCTCTAGGAAAAAGACAGAACTTGAAACTATGATAGTAAATGCAATCTTTACCTAGGTAAGTAAATTTGTTTCCAAACTCATCTCTGTCCAAAGATAAGAAGCCGACATTAGTAGGAACCACCTGCACAGACCAAGAAACTATTTAGAACTCATGCTTGCGCTTTTGGAAAAGAAAAACATTGATAAAAATAACCATAATTTTGAGGAAAATAGTGCATGAATCACCCAAGGAATGGTGCATGTAGTAGCCTGTAGATGAGTGAGGCTTTGGTAAGCAGAAACCCTTATCGCCATGGAGAAACACTCACTATGTTGCAGAGCAACCAGGCTTGAAAATAGAAAACCCAAATGACTTCGATTGTGACGTAGACTAGGGGAGTTCGTTACCACAACAAACCCTTGCAGACCATTGGATCCATAAGCTTTGATCGCACAACGTAGGAGATGCCAATTGTCTTGGGTGACATGACCTTTCTGGAGTCGTGTACCAATAAATTAAATTTCTATTGATTAATGTGCATTGTGCATTGGAAGGAATGAGATATCTTGAGTTTTTCCTTCTAGATGCTTTAAAACCAATATAATAATGTCATATCAACCGTAATTATGTAGATTACATTGATTGCATGGTGGTAAAAATCAAATTTTATTTATTTTGTTTATGTTCGGGTAAATAATTTGCTTAGAAATGTTTGTGTTACAAGTGGTATTAGAGCTCAGGTTTACAACACTGAGGCTTCTGTGATATATACAGATACAATATAAAAAAGAACTAAGTGGATGTGAATGATTGAACATAGAGATAAAGACAAAGAGAGAGAATAAGGGATGAGACTCAAAAGAACAAAGTGCAGAGGGGTTCCAGACTACCGAACCGGCCAGGTGTGGCTTATGTAGGGGCCAAACCTGATATGTGGATATAGTTGTGAGAGGAATCTTGATAGGCCAATGTGGCCTTACTTGAAACCATTTTACATGCTGAGATGAATAATTTGAGGATGAATAAGGAGAGGTTACGAGAAGAACAATAAAGAATTCTAAAATGCCTGCCTATTCTAGAAAATCAACGTGGGCCAAGCCCTAATGTTGGTAACGGAGAGAAAATGGTGATTGTCCCTCAAGGGGAAGATAATGCTGAATCAAACGAAAGAAATGAGGATGAAGAAGGAAGTTCTGAGAATGTTACTGATCAGCGAAAATTGAAAAGACAGAAAGTTGAATTACAAGGGAATTCAAAAAGATAAAACCCAGAATGTTTGAGGGTGAATTAGAGGAATCGACATAAGCATGGTTAATAGATATGAATAAATACTTTAAGATCTATGACTACAATGATAAACTAAATGCAAGGATGGCAGTTTATCAATTAATATGTAAGACCACCCTTTGGTCTACAACCAGTGTGTGAGGGAGATGCTTTCACGTAACGTTACATTAAAAAATATTAAAAAGTATGTAATGTTACAATAAAAAATATTCAAAAAATATATGTGTCGGCTAATATATATTGTATATGCTGAAGATATGTGTAACATTACTTTAAAAAAGTAATTAAAAAAAATATGTCGGCTAATATTAACAAACTCATTAATTAAAAAAAAAAAATCAGCTAATATTAACAAACTCAATTTTTTAAAATGATATATATACAATTTAAAAACAGATCGTTTATCTTATTCATCGAATAACAAAGAAAATTAGGTAAGAGATCTATTAGCTTATTCATCAAATAAAAAAGAAAATTAGGTAAAGGAAGCAGATGATTCAATTGGGCATATCCTATAATAATAATGAGATAAATTTCATGATTGTAATAGTAATAATCAGGTAAATGTAGGAAGATAAACTCAATATAATGAAAGGTGCTCAATAAAATTAGTAGGAGTGAGAGGAAATAATGAGTAGAATGTATTATTTAGGGTGGGATGCGACCTGAAATATTAGGTAAAATTTAATAATATTACATTTTAATTAGTATTTCTCCCCACTCCTCGGCACTATTTATTAGGTGGGCACTATTTATTTGGTGGTGGTGGTTATAACTAGCATTTGCACCTAATGTTGCAAAGGAAACGTTGTAAGGCATAGAGTGTGAAGGAATATTGAAATGTGAATGGGCATTTTTGAAAGCAAGGGTCGATGATAATGAGTTTCAATAGAGGAAGCCATGCCTAAAACCCTATTCGGGGGTTAAAGTGGCTATAAAATGGAATAAAAATAGTCATAAATAGCCATTGAAGTTGTTTAAACACCTTTGTATCTGGATAAAGATTGCCTAGTTGAAGGTGAAGGTAAACAAATGGATCCATGCAAACAACAACTGGTTATCCATATCGATTTAGATAGGGTTATTTAAGAAATCATTATTTAAACGAAAAATTTAATTAATATCAAGATATATTTAAAACATGTATTATATTCATTAAAATAAATTGATTTTGTTAAAAAAATATGTTAAAACCCATTGATAATGAATTGGTTGTAAAGACATAAACCATCAAAATGGTATTTGATCTTGAAACATCCTTTTTCAAGTTTCAGTTGGAAAATACAAGTAGTAAATTGTAACGGAAGAGGTTAGAGAAGAAATATAATATTTTGAAGAACATTGTGGTTGTCATTTTGTATTTGAACTTGCATCGAAATTTGTTGGAGGCATCAGAGACCTGAAGAAGCAGTAATGAACCTGCAAAATGTATGTTTTGTTAGGATTTGTAATAGGTAAATTAAGTGTGGAAATTTATTTGTAATATTTATCATGTGAGTTGTGTTAAAATGAAATTAGAATGAATGGAAATGAAGTTACCTTTTCCATGGGGATTTAAGTATTGTTAGTCGTAGATGCATGGTGAATGATGGCATACTGAACACCATTGGAGATTTATGCGTAATTGGAGATGCATATTTCTTGATTGCCATTGTTCTTGTATTTTTTGCATTTTGTCATGTTGATGAATGTGGTTTATGTGTTGTAGGGAAGATTTTATTTGTAGTAATAATTGTATAGTTGGATGGAGGCGATATAATGGTAGTGCTAGATTTGGTACATCAATGCTTATGTTTGCAAGTTTTCGGTAGGGATGAGGTGTTTCCTCATATGTGACGTTGGTTTTTATTTTCTTAGAGGATCCATGTCAATTAGCTAGGGCTAATCTAATAAAGTTAAAAATAAATATTTGTTTACTTTTTTATAATGTAAAAAATATTAAGATTAAAAAAAAAACAAATCCAATTAACATCCAATAGTAAATTGTTAAGCTCTCCTTCTCACTCTTAAATTTTCTAAATCAATCCTAAAATTCTCAACTTAATGCGTTGGTGAAATCAAGGTTTAAAATGTTGATCATGAGATTTAAAATAGTAATAATAATTCCCAAAAAGACTATCAACATATGGTCATAGGAATTTGCAAATATTCTTAATCATGTCAAGATGTTCCCTAGAACACCTACATGTTGTTAGATGAGAGCCATAGTTGCAATTTAAGGGATGCATATGCTTGAGAATTAGGCCTAAGAAAGCATGTGGATTTTGGGAGAATACAAGTAAAGCCTTAAGTAAATGTGAAAATATGTTCTTGAACCTCATATTGCACTGGCTCCCTACCTCAACACACAACTTTATTGTGATACAATTGCTTTCAAAATTATAACAAAGTTCCTTGTTCCATTGCAACTATTGATAAGAGTGGTTTTTTACAATAAAAGAATATATAAGTGACTAAAATTTATAATTATAATGTTAAATTAAAAACAATTGAAATTTAAAATTATATTTTATAAATTATAATTACACAAACGACTAATATATACAATTAATGTATTTAAATTTAATTATTTTCAATAAATTCTAATTTACCAAATATTTAATAATGTACACTTTAAAGAGAGAAAATGCTATTTAAATTAATGTATTCTTAAATATGTTGTTATAGATTAAATTTAATTTTAAATTATTTTGTAGATAACATATTACTCTATATCATTAATATAAATTAAAAAAAATATATATATTTTTTAAAAATTAAGAAAACCAAATTTAATATTAAAAGAAATATTTCTCTTTATATATATATATATTATATATATATATATATATATAACATATATATATATATATGTTCAATGCTGGCAGCATGTGCTCTGTGGAATGGTACACACACACACACACACACATATATATATTCATTGCTTGCAGCATGCACTCTGTGGATGTCATGTCCCTCCCTTATTACATTACCATATTAATGATAAATAGACGTATATAAGAAAATAATAAGAAAGTGAAACTTAATTTGGGTAACCTAGTAATTTAAAAATAACATTAATTACAAGGTTTATGGACAGAGGTTACATATCCACTGATATTTTTTTTGCATACGTTATATTGTTTGCTGGGCCACATCTTAACTTGTGCTTTACAGTACGCACAGTCTTATGCACAGTATACTGTAATTAATACCATGACCTGTCCTATGCGGTGAATATTAACTCATTCAT
This sequence comes from Pinus taeda, assembly GCA_000404065.3. Lineage (NCBI taxonomy): Eukaryota > Viridiplantae > Streptophyta > Pinopsida > Pinales > Pinaceae > Pinus > Pinus taeda. The sequence goes on from APFE030852634.1 coordinate 128,298, forward strand.
TGCATGTTTAACCATGGAATATTTGATTTGGGATCTCTTTGGCTCTGCCATGGCTTTGTGGCACGAGCAGGTCATCCCTCCATAGCTGGATGCCTCAATATTCCTACTCCCATCGACGGAGGAGAGCTCAGATCTCGGATCCAAGGGCTACTAACTCTTCAATGGTAATACACATTCTTGGTTGCTGGGTTGTGGTTCATTTGGTTCCTAAGCTCTTGACGCTTGTTCGGGCTTTGCTCATCCTTCCTCTGTCGAGTTCTTTGAGTAAGATGGATAGTCTGTCATTGAATATCATCCATGAAGTTCTGGGTTGTCCCTCGAATGTTAAGTTGCCAGCATCCTTCTAGTAACAACTCTGAGCTCGTAATTTCCTTTGGTTTGATGCTTATGTCAAATACAATTTTTCTACATACTAATTGTTTACTATCTGTTGTATACAGGAATGGCGGTTTTAGGATTGAGCTTTCCCAACTATTCTCCCATGTGGATTCAGTTCAGGCCAGCAGATTTCGGTGCGCTCAAGCTCTTCGAGTAAGCTTCGGTCAAAGTGTTTTGTGCTTGGGGTCATATGTAGGGTATTGCATCCAAAGAGTTCTTGAGTTCCGTGTCAACTGAGATTAAGGGTGCTATATGAAAGGTTGTGTTTTTCTAATCATAGGGGTAGCACCCTCTCCCTCCCCCCACCTTGTGCCTATTGATATCTTATTGAGGGCTTCCTTGTGGACGTGCTTATCGGGTTGCGCCTCTCTTTGATTTCGGCAATGGCTACTTGATTTCCAGACTGTTTTGTTGTTCTAATTTTAACTCTGGTCGAGGGCCTTGTAATTTTATAGAAGTAATAATATGTACCTTGATTTTCTTACCGAAGGGCATGATATGCGGCTACGGCCATGATGGGATTTTGTTTTAAGGTTATGCTGTACTATTTCTTGGAATACCTTCCTGTGTATGCTATCTTATTTCCCTATTAAATGTAATTTTGGAAGCTGGTCATATATGGTTCTATTTGCATATTTACTGTTATTATACATTCAGGTTTCTTGATGTTGTCCTGTTAACATGATATATTTTATGAAAGTTTATTTTTGGAAAATACGCAGAAGTCTGCTTTGACTACCTTGCATTTTTGGCTTGTTTAGTCTTTTCTTTGGTTCTGCGAGTATGTACTGTCTTAGAAATATTTAATGAAAGCCTTTGGCTGAAGAATTTGTATATAGATAAGTCACTATATTGTCTTTTCTTATCACAATGATTTTACTATTTTCGAAGATTATTCACTTCATTGCATTGCGAATTTTCACGTTAAAAAAATGAGGTTAGGGTTCATTATTTATGAATAGAGCTTCCCGGCTCCTTCTATTTTCCACTTTTAGCATTCAGCTATAGTATATGATTTCTCTCGCTGTGGGTTTCAACTCCCCTTATTTTATTTCAACCAAATTTGGTTGCTTTAACATGTAAAATAAAAACATAGTAGGGTTCACCCATGTGGATTCGGTTCAGGCCAACAAATTTCAGTGCACTCAAGCTCTTCAAGTAAGCTTCGACTGATGTGTTTTGTGCTTGGGGTCATATGTAGGGTACTGCATCCAAAGAGTTCTTGAGTTCTGCGTCAACTAAAATTAAGCGTGCTATCTGCCAGGTTGTGTTTTGCTACTCAGAGGGGTAGCACCCCCTCGTTGTGCCTATTGATATGTCATCGAGGGCTTCCTTGTGGACATACTTACCAAGTTGCGCCTCTCTTTGATTCCAGTAGAGGCTACCTGATTTCTGGATTGTTTTGTTGTTCTGATGTTAACTCTAGCCAAGGGCCTTGTAATTTTACAGAAGTAATAATATGTACCTTGATTTTCTTACCGAAGGGCATGATATGTGGCTACGACCATGATGGGCTTTTATTTTAAGGTTATGTTGTATTGTTTCTTGGAATACCTTCTTGTGTATGCTATCTTGTTTCCCTATTAAATGTAATTTTGAAAGCTTGTCATATACAGTTCTATTTGCAGATTTACTGTTATTATACATTCAGGTTTCTTGATGTCGTCCTGTTAACATGATATATTTTATGAAAGTTCATTTGTGTATGGAAAACTTTGTTGAAACAACGTTACCCAACAAAGCTTAAGGTTCTGGAGTTTACGTTTATTTTTCTGAAATGACATTTATGGTGTTGTTACCAAAGTTTATGTTCGCAATAAATATCTTTGCATAGGGATTCTCTACACTTCATTTGTTGTTAATTCACGGCGTTCTAAAGAAATACAACTATCATTTCAATTCTTCGTTCATTCGATTACCTTACCATTGTTATTTTGTTCAAGGGCATTGGAACGTATTACTAGGGTATCTCCATCTGAATTTCCATTTGAAATTATTGTTTACGTAGAATGCTTATGTTACCGAACTGCTATTGTTGTCAACCTTTGTTATCTTAGATGCAAGATATCTCCTTTTTTTCTTGCTGCTGTTGCTCTGGTGATGGTTTAGTTATTCCCTCCTTTGAGGGTTACTTGAATCTTCCAGCATTGAAGATTTCCTACACGTGTAGGGTTTATGGGGATTTGTTTAGGGTTTTGAATTCCTTCACTAATATGATTTCCTTTCGCACAGGTCGACTCACCCTAGGGTTTGGGTTCTGGTCTCTTATTTATTATTTATTTTTTTTTTCTTAGAGTTTGTTCTCAGGTTAACTATCAGTGGGAACAACCCCCTCTGCTTGATGTATTTCCATCATTTCCTGGTAAATTCCTTCTAGCACAAGCATCTTTGTTCAAAGTTTTCTAGTCATAAGATTTTAAATTACAAATTTTGGGTTACCCTTAATCCTCTAAGGTAATTATTTTTCCAAATTTGCATCAATTGGCAGACATAGTGCTATATGCACATGCATGGTAATGGTTAAAATGCATTAAAGTTGTTGAATAAAACTAACCATTGCTAAGTAAACTATATGAAAAAAAAAAGAATATACAACATGCACATACATATTAAATTAAAAATGTATTGAGAATGTAAAAAAAAACACAACTTCAAATTGAAAATATGTTAGGATGATTCTTGTGTTCACCGAGTCATTTGATGAAAAGGGCTCAATATTTAGATTCATAACTAAATTTTCATCTTGTTTTAGATATAGTTGGCTATTTAATAATAACAAACATGGAAATTGTTTTTGTTAGGGTTAATAATAAAAAACATGGAAATAATCTTAGATAATATTATTAATATAATGGAAAAACGGTTGAAATTATGGAATTAGACCAGCTGCATTGAAGCATTCAAGTTACAAAGCTCTAAGATTTCGCTACATGGCAAGAATCAAGCCTAAAGAATGACAACCCAGCAAGGAGACAAATAGGCGAAGAGGATCTTTTGATAAAATAGGCGTAAACAATATTGAGTTGAAGCCAGTTATTTGATCTACAATGCAGAGGCTGTTTGTTTGACAAAAGGGCCCTGTTTTGTGTTCTTCTGACCGGTATTTTCTTCATAGATATAGTGGAAGCCATATATTATATGGCTAATCTTCTTTTGTCTCCTCTGTGTTTCCTCAATGAGTAATCCATTATTGCGACACGTGTGCAAGAGAAGGAGAACCCTTCCACATTACGTAGTGGCTCCTTGGTAGTTGCATATCTTTAAGCCCATTTGCCCAGGATTTCCAATATCATCACAGTGTAATCATCTGGAAGCTTCATAGAAGCACTGAACAAGCCATACATATATATGTCTTATGATAGTAATCCAGCGCCTATAGAATACAAAAATTTCAGAATCAAATTCAATCAAAATTTGTTACCCCAACAAACCAGAGGACTGCAAAAGATATAAAAAGAAACTTAACAATATTGCCCAGGAATTCAAAGTCCAGCTCTTTGTGGTACCCTAGAACATCCCCCCATTTGATGTTTGCAACAGAAAGAGCTATATCATACTTTTCCTTTCAATGAACACCGATAGAAATAAGGAAAATTGGGAAAAATGAAACCACAACGCCTATAGTGTAATCATCCTGAAGCTTCTCTTTCAATGAATGGTAGTTGCAAAGCATTAGTCGTGAACCGTTACATCAAGAAGCTTCTCTTTCAAATAATGGTAGTCGCAAAGCGTTAGTCGCAGACGATTATAGGTAATAACCAATTGATGCGGGAGCAACCATCAACTAAGTGAGCAAACCTGGACCAGAGGATCAGAATAGAGAAAAGCTTGTTTTAAAATAGAAAAGCGAATTTAAAGCGGATAATTTAAAGCAGATAAGATGGATACAACCATGCACGCTTTTGGAGAGCTTTCATTGTAGAAAAACTAGGAGAAAATCTTATCAATTCTTCCTAATGCATCTTATATAAATGTAATGTGATAGGGTGTGAGATATATCTTATTTGTAAGAAAAATAGTGAGTGAGCAAGATGTAGTCGATTGTGAGCTAGGTTTAAGGCTGAAATGCCTTAGCCTGGAATGTAATTTGTTCTGTATATATATATACATATATGAAACGTGTTCTAGTATTGTGTACGCCTACACCTGTGTGTATGGTATAATTAAGTTAGATCTTGTGTTCAAGTTTGTTGATCCAAATATCATGTATCTGTTATATGTAAATGTTTGTTAAAGACAGCATGCAGCGCAGAGGAAGATTCTGATGATGATGGAGAGATGAATGCTCTACCAACGAAGAAATCACGAAGGAAACAGGCTCCAGGATCTTGTTTTTTTAAAGAAATTGGGATTTTGGGCAACCCCCAAATTCCCATTTTCATCACATTTTGTCTTAATGATATAATCTGGTTTAACCATGAACTTGGTGGGTTCCTACCACCATGACTTCAATATGTCTTTGGCATCCTTGGAATTTTTGTGGAAATCTACCAATCGCCTAGTGTTGAACAATTCCTCCTCATTAGGCAACTTATAGTAGCCGGCAATATTAGCTGCAACAAAAGAGGCTAAATTTTCCCATCATGCTTCTTTATTTTCCATAGACTCACATATGCAAATTGAGACATCCACTCAATATTTTTGACACATGAGAACACTAGTGGGTGTGCAACTATATTATGCAACCAAGATATTTTAATATTGATGTAAACAATAAAATTTTATCTATCTCTAGGGATATATTGGTTTCAATCTTAGAATATATATCCCACCAAGTTAGCTTTATCTTCTTATTAAGTTTACAAGATGTGTCCCCATAAATCGATAGAGTGGGTGGGCTATTGATAACTCCTTCTATGCTTCTCTCTACTATGGATGAACTCTTGCCCGAACCTCTGTGAGAAATGTTGACCACAAACGATACCATTTCTCTAGAGAAGGATGAAACATTGATGCAATCTAGATAAACATCACCTTGCATTTCAAAAATGTGATCCTAAGATAAAGAGGTTAACATGAATAAAAATCACTAAACACAAATAAAAATATCACAAGCTCAAAATGAAAAGATCACTTAGGTGCAATTTGGATCATGGTAGAAGGTCACAATCTAAAAATGAGAGGAAGGTTGCACAAAAATACAAAATGATAGGTCGCAAGGTTGCTTTATGAGGCATGTCATAAATGGGACTGGCTTCAATAGTGCATTGGTGTGACTATGCAACTGAATGATAATTTGAATGAGTTAGTGTACAAGGGTAGTCGCAATTTGTAGGTCATAATTTGTTTTGTACTTCTTTATTTTGACATGTTGCTATATAACTAGGTTGAAAGAGGGTTGATCAAATGATTACATGATAATATGGGTTGAAAAAACTTGAAATTATTAAATTGCGACCTTGCCACTTAGAATAAAATATGAGGTAGTTGTGGGTTATGATTAAATCACATGATGCAAAAGGTAATGAGTTCACAGAAATGCCATCAACCTAAGGAAATGTGAGGGTTACAAACTCAACATATAGCTTAAAGTTTTGACTTGATCATGTAGTTTCAGAGTGACGTGAGAGACATAAAAAGGATGAAAACCATCTCATGAGAAAAGTATTGGTGTTAAACATTGGTTAAGGGATCAAGGAGAAGGGAAAATAATTGGGAGGTCCACCTTAGTAAAAATGTTGAAGGAATGAGGAGAAGCATGGGGTGAAAGGAGAGAGAATTACTCAAATCTGTCATGTGGTAGAAAGGTATGGAAGCTCGATTATTGTGATGAGGAACCAAGGGAAACGAGGGGGTGAGATTAGTGATGGTTTAGAGAGGGGTAAATTATATATGATAATTTTGAGAGGAAGTCATAGAGCTTGGTTCAAGGAGGGTAGCCATGCGTCAATTTTGGCCAAAATAATGATTGCAAAGAAGGCAAGGAGGCACTCACCGATGTAGTTGCAAGGTCACCCATCGGTTGAGGGTTACACGCTCTATGTTGCATTGTGATAATATGGAGTGGAGGAGAAGTGAGTAAATATAAAAGGGTGGAAACATGTGAGGAGAATGGTTGTGGGTGGAATGCGTGACTAGAGTGGGTTGCATGAGCCAAGATTAGATCATATGGCGAGGATGCGCTAGGTTGCAAGTTGTTTCAGGATTGAGGTTGCAAGGTTTTTGATTTCCTCTAGTGTGGGAACATGACTACATGAATAATAGGTCCAATTTATGCAAAGTGAGAATCGCATGTGAATGAGAGGAGGGAGGTTGCAAGTTGCATCGTTAGGGATTACACTAAAGTCTCCTAGTGTGACTAGTAACCTAGAAGAAAAACTTAAGTTAGGCCTTGTAGCTTGAAATTTCTTTAAATCCCATAATAAATTGGAGTTATAAGAAATAATGAGATACCATGGAATGTCATAGACAAAAATTGGGAATCTAGCATGGGGGTGCAAAATTTTGAAATAGGTCAAATTTTGGGGTTGCTGTAGCTACTACAACAATTGGCAATACATATGTAGAACCTCAGAGTATCCGCTTCAACTTTATTCAAGGTGAATTGATGCCTTGTGGAAGTGTCTTTTTGGGTTCACGTGTCTTGCTAATGTCTCTGAGCCACACTTTATATTGATTACAATCACTTGACCACTTTAACTTGGCTTTCTTGAAACATCAATCAAGATTGGTACCAACGACTTTGATAGGGGGTCCAAATAATATTTCATGGGCCATATAAATGTTTAGGACTATAACTATAGATCAGTGGTCTTTCTTTGATTCTAGAGAGCCTGTTCAGTACCCTAGCATAGGCACTTCAAGAAGTCACAAATGTTTCTCCACTACCAACGAGCCTATTTAGTACCCTGACAAGGTCATTGCACCAACTCTGTACCCAAGAAGCCTTTCTCAATCCTTTAGCCTTTATTTAATTTTTACTATATGTATGTGCACATTGGCATCATTTATTAGGAATTTATTTCTCTAGGGTAGATGAGGGATCCCAAGTTATTTTCATGAAAGAGAGGTTGCTTCTTGTTTTCAAAGACTATTATTTTTCGAAAATAATCGCCCATTACAAGTTTCTCCATTCCCGTTCTTGAGTCACTATGTCTAAATACAAACTTTGGAATTTTGAATCCAAGTCAATAGTAAGGTTTTTGCTACAAATTATAGGGTATCTCAAATAATCAAGGTTCCCCACATAACTTACTCCTTGCATTCCTGCAAGGAATTGACTTAAAGATAGTCAAGACCAAACATAGATAAGAAGTGAGTGCTTTATCCATTGATGTAACAACTACCACAACTATTAGAAATTTGTATGATAATGTATTAGAACTCTTTATCCATAATAAAATCCTTTTATTCATATAAAAAAGGATACTATAATGCAGAAAACATGCAGTAAATGCATGGATTTGAATGAGATGTGAAATTGAAAACACAGAAAAGTAAAAGAGAGATGTGCAAGGGTGAAAGAGTAGCTACGAGATCTACTAGGTGAAGTAGAACATAATATATTAGCCATTTACGGGAAGAGATTCACTCGTCCTATAGAGGTTATGGAGGTGATAGGTATGTTGACCAAGTTTTTCTTTGATTTGAAATGATCTGATATGCAAGGCTTGAATCTTGGCATGTTTAAGTTTATCGTCATGGGATTTATCCCATTTCAGGAAAAGGTCACCTACATTAAACTCATTGATTCCTGCATATTTCATATTGAACCATCTCTTCATTTGGTTTTGATGATATGAAAAATTTCTCTAGACTTCTACCTTTCTTCCTCAAGTTTAAGTAAGGTAACAATCTGGTTTTGCATGGTAGGACAAGGTGTACCTAAGGATTCTTGTGACAATTGTGAGGGTAGATACAAATTTGGTGGTAGGAATGCTTACTTCCCATATACCAAGAAGTAAGAAGAGGTTCCAAGATATGGTTTTGGTATGTCATCGTCAACCCACAAGACATTGGTTAGGGCATTGTACCAATTCCTTTGTTTTGACAACAAGGTTGTTATGATGAGGTAGATTAGGTTTTTATTAGTGGATTTAACCATGTTGTCACCTTGGGGGTAATAATTAGCATAATTGTTTAAAACAATACCATTTTCCAAAGTAAAATCATATAACTTAAATGACGAAAAGTAGGTGGCATTATCAAACACGAGGGAGGTAGGAACACCAACCTTGGTTATGATGTTATGATTAAGGAAGAAAATTACCTCTTGATCAGTGATTTGATGTAGAGGCACAACTTCCAACCATCTTGTTAAATAATTTGTAAATGTGAGTATGTACCATGTGCTATTTCGATGAATGTGGCATGATTTATGTGATGATATCCAACCTCCATTCCTAAAAATTCTCTTCCACCACAACACGCTATTAATAACTGTGAATATCTACAAAATTATGAATAACCATTGAAATATTTAGTTGAATGAAGTGCCTCTTCTTTACATGTTGGTTTTGGTTTTCCTTCGTGGCATTATATGTTATTCTTATTCTCATGATTCGATGTCTTTTCTTTCTCTTAACTAACATGTGTGCTTGCTGCCATGAACTGGTATTTCCACAATCACTGTATTCCACTTGAAGTTTACATTCTTTACAATATAGTGGCATCTACTAAGGTTTGATCCTATGTATGTGGGATAGATTCACAAAAAATACTCAACAACCAAATAATGATAGAAAACTTTATGATTTTATACATTAAATGCATTTGTTAATTGCAACAAAGTTTGATATCATGATCTGGTAAAGATGGGCATCCATTTTCCTTAATTTTAGCTCCTTCTTGGTGTAATGATTTCATTTATTTTTGTGATTATTCTCACCATTTTAGGGAAAAAATATTTAACTTTGTCTTCCATTCTAATTCATTGCTTTGATGATCATGATATTGTTTTCTTTGGGGATATTTCCTTACCTATCACATATTTACACAACTCTGAAACAAAGGAAAACATAACTGTAAACTATGTATTAAATAAAAGTAAATAAATAAAATAAAATAAACCCTAAGTGGAAAGAAAATGCATTATTATGCTAATGTGGTAGGAGCGACGGGTTGTTGTGAGGCCATATCGAAATGATGTGGATGCCCACATTGCCCCAACTTTTAAAATATTTAGAGTTTTTGGATGGAGACCCTTTTGAAAGCTTTGATATTTATATGTCCCTTCTTGGTCTCACTCTTTTCCAAATGAAGTTGGGTGAAGGTTTCGAGAGATCGATTGACTAGTCAAAGTGTACATTAGTTACGGCTTGTTGTAAATATTAAAACTGAAACATTTTCTATCTATCTATCTATCTATCTATCTATCTATCTATCTATCTATCTTTATATATATATATATTTAAAATATATATATATATATTATATATATATATATATATATATATATATTATATTAACTTACTACGATAATATATATAACACGAGTTGATAAGGGAGGGTTATGACAATAGTTGGTGTTTGTGATATACATTTTTTACATACATAAAGGCTTGACTTAGTGGTTTAAAAATTATTATTATATTTACATTTTAATTTAACTAAAATAAAATAAATTAAAAATATATTTACATATTTAATTAATTAATTTTATTTCCAATTTTATAAAACAAATTATAAAATATATATACATGTTTCATATATCCATGCGATGAAAATGATCAATCTTTGACCAATCACAACTTTCAAACCATAAGTTGTAATCAAGAAAAATTACTATTCTTGGAAAATTACCAAGAAAATGAAAGCAATAGAGCCATCAAAATGAAAATAAACAAAAAAAGTGAAAGTCACCCAAAGTAAAGAAACTTAAATCATCCTAGAAGAGATACTAGCAAAATTTACATTGAGGTCCCCATAATTTCAAAGATATTAAATGGGGTGGTTGAGGCTCAACAATTAGCAACGCACATGGACGAAGTAGTTATCTCTAGTTTTGAATAATAGGGCTAAATTGATCAAGGATCGAAATAAAATATTCCAAAATTTTCTCATATATTACACCATTTTCAAGATCCCACATAAGATGAATCATAGAAAGATAAAATCTTAAGAATTGAAATTACTTAAATTCCCAGCTCTAAAACCATGAATCCAAATATAGGGAATAATTATTATTTTCATCCTCTATAATATTGGATAGAAAATATAACTCAAAGGCCTTTTAAGATTAATATTCATCTATTGAATGTAAACTTACCTCTTTGTTGTCGACATTACTTCACTGCTTATGAGCATTCATAGCCCTGATGGGTTTACTTGTACTTGCCACACATATGTTCTTTCAACTCTCTTATGTGCCACCCTTTTGATTATCATATTTGAAGAATTTATTTTACCAATTGGGTGAAGAGATCTGGGTGGTACAAGAGATTTTCTACTTAAAGAAATAGATGAAGTACTAGTTATGTTTGACCCCACTAGTCTTCTCTTCACCTACCAAAGTATAGGATTTACTTATGTAGGGGTATGGGAGGGATTCAAAGAAAAAACTGGAGATGTTTCATTCCTTTATAAATATGAAGTTAAAATACTTGAATTGTATCTTAATGTTCCCTATAGTTAATGGTTGATATATGAGAAAATAAAAAATTGGTAAGGACGACCTTTAAATTAATTAGATTCTATTGAAAAGATAGAGTAAATATTTCCCCTATCAACCAATTGGTGTTGCGCAGGAAAATATTTCCCATATAGATTTCAGAGATATTGTAAAATTCAATAAAAATAAAAGTAAGTGAAATTGAATGACCACAAAGAGTGCAAATGTAAGATTTCACAATTCTCACAAAAAATAGGACTAAAGGGGGAATAATGCAAACTACCTAGGAAAGGAACAAAACAAACTAGAGAGCAAAATAAAATAGAAGCCTTGAAAATTTGAAAACTCAAATAAGACAAAACTAGAGAAGAGATATCAACATAAAGAGAGAGAATGGTGAGCTAATCATTATTCTCATTTAAGTTGGGTGATAGTTATGTTTCATAAGGTTTTAATTAATTAATATTTTTTATTGGAAAGGAAATGCTAAATTTAGGGAGAAGTTATGAGTAAAATAAGACCTCAAATTAGATGCCCCTTGTCTAGTGAATATCTTGCTTCAAATCGAAGTCTTAATTGAGAATCCTTAATTATTATTCATTAAAGATGAGACTTATAATAAGTTCTAAAACAAAATGAAAAAGGGACGAAATGAAAATAGGATAAAGGTGCAAAGAATCCTTGATGTAACTTGTTTAGAATTTGAGCACCATCACAACTTCTTCACTAACTCCTAAGCATGCAAAGTAAACTAGGGATATCTAGGCTGTAAACAAAATCAAAACTTCAATGAAGCTAGTGAAAAATTTCAAAACTAGAAATAAAATTAGAAAATACTTAATAAAAGATGAAACTAAAATCAAAATGAAAAATAGTATAAGACAAAAAAAAGCATATGAAATTTACCTTGAAGACTATCATTATGGTTTACCTTAGAGATCTTGATTTTAGCCAAATTCCATGTTTTCAAGACGTATCCTCTTTTCATGATCAATATTAAAGAGCAAGAAGAAATTGCATCTTTATCAAAGTTCATACATGCCTATGATCATCAGATTTAGTTAAAATAAACTAAGGAAAGCATCAAGCCTATAAAAGAGAGAGCCACCAATGATTCATAAGAAGCACATTGGTAAAATATCAGCTTGAATATTGTGGTATACTTGAAAATTTTCAAAAAATATGATTTCTTTATTTTCCAAGGTTTACTCAAGAATTAAAGTGGACGACTGTAAAAATATCATCACTTTCTTATTAAATAAATACTCTATCTCAGAAAAGTAAAATAAAAACAGCTAAACTAAGTTACTCCTACTCCTAGCTTAACAAAAAAAATAAAACTAAGTGAAATCATATTTCCAGTGGAGCCAATCAAGCTCTTTTATTGCTATAATCATATATACAACACAAGTTAGTAATAAGAATATAATAAATATTATGCTATTTAAAGTAAAAGCAATATTTTATACATCTATCCATAATAAGGAGAATAAAAGAAACCTATTTACAAAAGCTTCCTAATGTAATATTCTTCTAGCCATAATTCAATTATATCCTGGTATCTACAATTAAAACTATTAGTAAGGATACCATGAATAATTTGATTAGGATTTTCTTCTGAAGAATTTATAAGATCAAAAGAATTTCTATTAGCCCCAAAAGTTTAAAGGAACTGCCCTTTTCTTATGAATGATATTGAAAAATATATGAAAGGGAGAAAGAAGTATGACTTTTCAGGGTAACTTTCATATGTACAATATCTTCAAATTTACTAAATCCAAAGTTAGTAAGGAAACTTTTGAACAAACAATTATTTACAATGATAGAATGGCCACATGGAAGGAATTCCAACAACAATTTATTGAAACAAGTTTTCAATAGAATATTAAAATGGGTTTCATTGAAAACTTGAAAATAAGGCACATTCAAATGTTCAAAAATAAAATTGTGCATAGACAAAGGAAACAAGGAGAAAACATGATAATCTTCTAATCCTAAATCTACATCTTTATGTACTTCATTTTGTAATGGATGTCATTATTGTCATAAATATGCAAATACTCACCAAATATAACTTCTATTTCTTGCAAATCACATGGTAGATTTGAATTAACAACATCAACAAAAGGATAAGCAAGCGATTGGTATTTAACATTTATGGGAAAATGATCCTAACCCATAAACGTTTGGTTCTCAAACAAATTTAAACTAGTTAAAGGAAAGATTTCAATGAAAATGTTGGTAGAGCCATTATAAATTGAATTCATATTGGGAAATAGATCCAGTTACAAAGGGTAATGGTTTCCATAATGCAAAAAATCAGATTCTTGTCCATATTTGCATCATCATGCGTTTCATCATTATTGATATGATTAGAATTGGATTTGATAAAAAAAACTTTCTGGTGAAGAAATGAGAACTATTGTTGAATCTACCTCCAATGAAGAAAGATCAACATCTGCATTAGTTAAATGTTGAATTTGATTTATTTCTATTGAACCTTCATCATGATCATAATAATTAAGAGATGTTTCATATGCATATTTAGATTTTAGATTTGAATCTAGATAATAAATTCATGAAGCTTGAAAGTGTGTGAAACAAACTCCTAAATTCTTTAGCTGTGATATAGTTTCAAATTTATTCATAGTTTTAATAAAACTAGATGTGAAATCAAGGTTAATTAACAATTTGACATATTTTGTTCATCGTCATTTGATTTACTATGTTCATAGGTAGAAAGAATAAGAGAAGGAAAATTTTCCATACGATATTATTTTGAAGGTATATCCTTGAGATGAAATCTAAAACAAATTGACATGAATCTAACATAAAACTCATTAAGGGATTCATCTACAAGAATAGAAATATTTTTGATCTGTAAATACAAATTGTCATCATTGTCATTCTAATGGGCCAACAAAAAAACCATCATAAAATGCTCTTGTGAATAGATAAACTTAGCTAGTAGTCTTTTGAACCATTTTTGGATTTTTCCTTCGAATATGAGAGTAAACAAACTGCAAATTTTGTTATCGTTAGTGATATAAAAAGATTTACATTTATCCACAAATTAATAAAAGTGATCTAAAGACGAAATTTTACTCTCACTATCATATTTCAATTTACAAAGGTTCAAGTTTCTTTTTGGGTATGATGAAGGTAGGCTTGCATGAGCTAAAGGCATGACCCAAAGTCAGAATGTAGACAGGAGCCATGATTAATTATAAAACTTTTAAAACAAGACTCTGCATAGATAATTTATCTGTGGCCCTCCATCTAGCACCAAAAATGTTGATGGCCAGAATTAAACATGATCAAAATAGAGGATATCACTCAGTTAGGGCCTCAATTAGGCCCTTATTCATTTGGGATGGTCATTTTGATTGGTTAAAATTCGTATAGTTACCATTTTTCTAAAACTAATCTAAACTAAATGATTTTTTTGTGAACTTGGTGGTACTTCCTCTATTGATATTTGTAGGTTTTAACCCTGTACAGAAATTACTTGCATATGAATTCTAAAACACATAGAATAAACAATGCGATATCATAACACATAAAACACATATACACAGAGATTTCCCCTGGAACCCAAAATCGGGACTACCAGCTTGATTTTTCATTATGTTCCTTTCAATGTTATAATACATATTTATACATGCTGAAGCATCCAATGCCATGGACCAAAAGATATCACATTCAATACCATGGACCAAAAACCATAATGTCCAATAGCATGGACCAAAAAACCATCGCGTCCAAAAAACATGTGCAAAAAACATGCACAAAACCATAGGTGGGTCCGCCCAACCTAACATGGGGTCCAAAATCAAAATTTTCCAGGGTGCTGCCCCAAACCCCATAAAGTAGGGTTACGGGTACCCCTCAAACCCCCTGTTAACTGTTGGCATTATGATTCTGGTTTGGCTCTATGGTACAGGTGTTGTACTTGATGGCAACTCACTCTAGTGGCAGATCTTAGTTTAGGCACTCAAAATCATGGAAAATAAGATACTAGCAGGTAATCCTAGAAGAAGCTGCGGACCCACAGGTACACTGACCAAGGAGCATGGACATGCACGCAAGTTCTCCGTTCAGAAGGTGCGGACCCCAGTTTCACTCTCTCCAATGCATAAAAGCACGTGCATGTGGGAATCTTCATGAATGGTTCATGGTATTAGTTCGACAATTTTTAATCTTATGGTTTTGGTCCATGGTATTGCATCTAAAAATATTGATCCAAGGTATTGGGTTCATGGTATTGTGATATTATGGTTTTGGACAGTGGTATTGTGAAAGGCTTGCCTATAAAAAGGAAAGGATATCTCTTGGCCATACACTAGTGAAATTTGAATATCTTAAGATCTGAAATTCTGGGTGATTGGTTTTTAAGAGCTAGATCTAAAACAAGGAGAAATCTTAAGGCGAATCTATTGATAAGTCGTGATCTCTTGAGCGCATGAATAGATCGGTGGATCTGACTGATTGTGGCGCATTGGAGGACTATTAATTTGGCCCTAATCAGAAGTTCGCAGGCGATCCACGGCGTGAGTGCGGGGGTACGCACCTCAAAAGAAGGCGCAGTGCAGGGGTACGCAGCACAGAAAAAGGCTCAGTGCGAGGTATGCAACACAGGAGAAAGCGTAGTGTAGGCCGCACGCAGCGTTGCAAAAGGAGAAGTGAGAGGTACACAGTGCGAGAAAAGGAACAGTGTGGAGGTACACTGTCTGTCAGACAGTGAGGGTGTGGACCTGAGAAGAAGTACACAGAGCAGAAGAACCACCAGTGTGGATTTGCGCAGTTTAGACTCAGAAGAGCTATGGATATTCGCAGGCCCCTCTTGGTGAAGTTGCAGACTTATCTTGAAACTTTTGTTGACTATCTTTTATCTATTGCAGCAGAATTCTGGGTTTAGATTTCTGGTATTACTTTTCTATTTACAGCATTCTGAAGAGTTGGGTGATTCATTGGTTGATTATATAAGGAGATTGGGTGATTTTCACGTACTTGATGACTATTTGATGTCCATGGATCCAGTTTGAAAATTAATGAAATGTGGTCCTTAAAGAACTAAAAGAGCTAAGGGGTTGTAGCTCCCTTCTAGGAGAGATTGGAAAACGAGAGAGAGTTGTAACTCTCTGCAGGTTGCAGCCTGCGTACTGGTAAAGGAATGCACCAGTACAAAATCATTGCAAAAGAAGTTTCTAATTGAAAGAAGATAGAGACATATTGCAGCAGGTGATTTTCACCCACATTGGGTTTCCACCTTATATTTGGTGTTCTTTGGTGTGACTATCTGTTTTTCTTGTTTCATGCTCATTATTATATGGTACTGGCCTACAAGTTAATGATCAATATCTAAGGATTAAATTAAGTATAAATGAGGAAGTCATATTGAAAATAATTTGATAATACTGATTCACCCCCCCTCTCAGTATTATTTCCAACAATTGGTATCAGAGCAGGTC